>SDEE01000189.1:29928-73149 GCA_004126415.1 Candolleomyces aberdarensis
AGCARCRGCTAGAAYAKCTGMRTAGYTGYGSYTSTGMTTCGTCACCCARGGGTGCATCCGTCAMTTCTACTTGTATGGGTTGTCCTTCCTGCCCGGAGAGGGAGGCGGCCTCTGTCTTGAAGCCGCCGGATGTRACAGGATAGATCGAGGTTTTGGCTGATTTATCAAGGAACCTGAGTGGTTCTCTTTGATCTGCTTCATTGATGTAAGATTGACCACCGAACCCGATGTTCAACTTGGAGAGAGACGCTTCCAAGCCGCCTRGTTGCTCTTCTGTCCTGGCTCCAGCTGAGAGCCCAAGGAAAGCACCCCCTTGCTCCACATAATCTCTGATTCTCTGCACCTCTTTGGGAGTAAAGATGTTAACATCGGCCGTGGAGGCACCCGTCGTCAGACCWGGGAGCACGAAGAGTGCACAGGCAATCTCCCATGGTTCCTTGATAAACGAGGCTTTGGTGAGTGGYTGGACTGTGTAGTTGGGCAATGCTACTGAGCGCAGCAGATCAAGGGTGCCATCGAGTGATTTCTGGTCGACCTCTGAGCCAGAGTAGACGAGAACGTTCATCCTGCTGCTGTATTGAGTAAAGAAGGAGAGATCGTCGTAGAAGGAGCWCTCTTAAAGRCCGCACCACCAATCCGCTATCGCCGCCGCTCAGGGGCCGGATCACGGGCGGTCCGGGTGATCAAAGTTCGGACACGTGGCCGTGGAGACGTTTGGCCTTTTTGGCACAGGTCCCGGTCGACGTTGTTCTCTCCTCGACCTCAGTTTCGGCCTCAGCAARGAACGTGCCTCTACAGGCTGTAATAGTACGTATGCGCTGYCAAGGTGTCGAATATAGYAACTGCTGATTGAGYATCAACATCTCCTCAGACCAGTCTCAGTCCAACTTGACCCACCGCATCGACTTGCGTACCCGGCTTTAATACCAGGGTCAACATGTCTGAATTTGAAGATGACATCGACGATCAGCTCCTGGAGCTAGCAGGAGCGGGTGAGAAAAAAGAGCGTCGCAAATCCAAGTCGTCAAAGTCAAACAGCAGAAAGCGACACATGGAAAGCGACAGCGATCGGGACATTGAGAGCGAAGAGGAAGACGACGTGGACGAGGAGACAGCCGACCCGTACCCGTACGACGGYCAATATCTCGACCAGGCCGACAAAGAATCGTGCGTACCTCGACATTCCACAAACCCGTTCATCCAATTGACGCCCCGCGCGAATGAAGTCTGCTCGCCCTGCCCGAAATCAAGCGAGAAGARATTCTGGCAGAGAGAAGTGAGGAGAAACGYCGYTTGCAAGARAAGCGCCTSCTTGCGCAGATGGTGAAGCAGCAGAAAGGCTCTGGRGGAATGGTTGTGGCTCTTGACGAGGACAGTGTCGCTCGTGCTGCCAAGCGTACGTAACTCCGAGTCCGAACCACGTCGGGTACGATGCCATTCATGATATAGGCCAGCATGCCGTTCGCGGAGCGACCAAGGAGAAATCGAGGAAGCTCGATGAACTCAAAGCTAAAAGGAAGGCCAAGGACGAGTCGAGGAAACGGGTGTGTATATTGCAGCCCTCTGCTCAATTGTTCAGCCTCTAATAGACGGACTATCAGGCAAAGCTATCCCCTACATCCCATCGTGACCGGTCAAGGTCACCCGGTGAGGATATGGAGTTCTCTTCTGAGGAGCAAGAAGACGGAATGTACACCAAGGAGGAGCAAGCAGAGGAAAGGGAAAGGAGATTACTCGGCTTGCCCTCATCCGGAAGTAGGTCCAAAGAAGAAGATGAGGAAGACCTCACACCTGCCACAGTGGAAGACTATAACCATTGCCGCTTGACTCGTGACTTGGTGGCCAAGTGGTGTTTAACCCCTTGGTTCCAGGATTACGCAGCTGGTTCTTGGGTGCGCTACTTGATTGGCAACGAAGGCGCCGAGCCTGTGTACCGGATATGTCAAATAACGGGTCCGTCTTTGTTTTTTCTCTCACCGTTACCTCCCCGTAATTCGACCACCTTTTTAGAACTCGCGGCCGAGACGGTGAAACCTTACAAGGTCAACGAGCGAGTTGTGAATCAAGCAGTTGTGCTCAAGCACGGTAAATCGACGAAGGTATTCAACATGGACCGTATATCAAACGCTCATTTCACCGACGTACGTATTTGCAAACCTCTGATCATCACTTTACTAAAWCCCCATATATAATTTAGAGAGAGATTGATCGACTGAAGAGCGTGTGCAAGGCGGAGCACGTCAAGCTCCCGACGAGGAAGGAGCTTCAAAACAAGCGGGCCCAGATGCGTCAGCTGGAATCACAGCCTTTGACCGAGAAGGATATTTCTGTCATGCTTGAGCGGAAGAAGGAGCTGCAGGCAACAAGTGATCCATCACAGTTGAAGATGAAAAAGGCACGGCTCAATCAAGCTCGCTCACTGGCTATGAAACGCCAGGACCCCAAGGAAGTGGCGGAACTGGACAAGCAACTTGCCGCTCTACAAGCTCAGCTTGACGCTTTTGGTCCCGAGAACGCTCCTGGCGATTCGCGGGAGGACATCCTGCGGAAAGTCAACGAGAGAAACAGGAAAGCCAACGTTGAGTCGGTACGCAGGGCAGAGTTGGCYGAGAGTGAAAGGAAGAGGAAGGAACGAGAGCTGGCTATCCAGGCTGCTGCGCAGGGTGGTGCCGCTGCTGGAGCGGCCGTTGCCGTCAAGTATGATCCTAGCGCCCGGTTGAAGACAGTGCCTAGACTTTTCAATGCTGCTACGCCTACCACAAGGTTTGCAGCTTCCCGACTTCCTTTGTTTGCTATCGCTTATCTTGTCGTCCTTTCTTGTGCTATTTAGACCGGGTACTCCAGCGAATAATTCAAAGGCCGGGACACCCTCCGCTGGCACGCCTGGACCCAGTGGATCGGCGGCTACTCCGCCCCCGAATGGCGCCTCGACTGCGCCTGGCGTGACCAGTCGACCTCTTCCTACTAACACCCAGATGGCCTTGGAGCAGAAGCTGCTCGAGACCATCGACATCGACCTGGGTGATTTCTAAGTGTCACCATCAATGCCGATCCTTTGACAGGGATCGACGAGTCTTTATGTTTGCATGTTGGATTCCTGGAGGACCATTCCTACTGTATAGTAGCGTCAAGCCGGAATAGATACTCGGGTGGCTTGTTAATTGAAAGGGGCCGGTGATCGTTGGCGCTGTGATATTTAATGTGTGACTGTATGATACTCGCTGCAATAGTACTGCTGTAATATATACTGCTGCTGGGGCCAATGGAATAGATGTTGTTTCCTTGACGCCACATTGTAGTAGCGCCTGGATGCCATAATCAGCCTGTCATTTTTCGACGGGGGAATCCCATTTGCTGCCAATTTTGCTTGGATTTCCCTGCCAAGTTTGCATCCACCGAGCACGGAGGGACGTGGCCAACCTGCGATAAGATTAGATGGCGCAAAATCTTGGTGATCTAAAAACGGCAGTGGCCCGAAAAGGACAAGGCTTGATCCTGCTGTTTCTCGCGCACGCACCAGGTCACATCTTTGAACGTCGGTTTGTTGTCGTCCACAACTTGCATACCCCTGCTCACTGCCTGCGACGCTGTCCAAAGCCCCCCCGACGTCGTCAACACGCAGCCATGGCAGGCTCGACAATGTCCTCAGACTCTCTCAGCTCTCCGTCGCCCTCTCCCACCCCACCTCCCCAGCAGCCTCTGGGACAGTCACAGTCACTGCCTCCCCAGGGCAGATCCTCCGCCTCCACCAGCAAGACCCTCGCCGCGACCCCCAACGACGCTCGGAGACCACCCAACAGTGCAGCTACCGGTCTGGATTCGGGGTCTGAGCTCTCCGAACTCACTGAAGACGAGCAGGAAAATGGAACCAGCAACACGCACGAGTCGAGGAAGCGGTCGTCCACCCGTGATGGCGACGAGGACGAGGACGAAGACGATACTCCGGACACAGATAAGCGACCTCCACCTCCGTCGCGCCGCCCTACAAAGACGCGGAGGCGCAAACGCAGCAGTATCGTTCCTGCCCCCATGTGGGGTTGGGCGAGCAAGGAGCAAAGGGAACTCGAGGCCATGGAAGAAGAAGAGGCCAGCAGACGAGAAGAGGAGGAGGAGGAAGAAGAGGAAGAGGAGGAGGAAGAGGAGGTGCCTCCGGTACCTCGACCCATGGAAGAAGAGGAGGGCGATGACGACGAGGAAGATGACGCGACTACGAGTAAGATAAACTGCATTGTTCCTTTCCGCACCACGACTAACTGCTACTGTTACAGAGAACTCAAGAGCTCTCAATTCTAAACGCAACCAGTCGGGACGAGGCCGTGTGCGGGCCCAGCGGTATCGCGAGCAGGACACCGCCGAGGAGGAAGATGAAGATGAGGAGGGTGCCGATCCCTCCTACCGACAAGGTCCTTCGACAACCCGAAAACCTCGAACGAATGGTCATTCACGCACGATAGCATCCGCTTCCGAAGACGATGCCACCTCTGATGAGGACGTGGAGGAGCAGGGGACTAAGGCCCCAGTGAAATCGTCAAAGCAACGCCCGAGTGATACCAACGAGCCTTCGGATAACAACAAGAGCGTCCCAGTCGACGGTCCCACGACAAGTTCTGTCAATGAGACGGAGGAAGATGATTACGAGGAGGAGGACGATGAACCGAGTGGAGCGGCGCAAGCAAAACCGGTGTCATCCATCGCCTCGCCAGTTCGGTCCACTCTACTGCCCAAACCTCTCTCCCCTAGAACCCGAGTTCCAGCAGACAAGGACGCCTCCAGCAAAGGACCTCCAGACTCCGCCGCAGACAACAGAGCTGACGGCGCTTCTTCAGCCGCTTCCTCTCGAGAAGGAACACCTGTTCCTTCAGAAGACGAGGAGGTGGAACAGAGGACCTCGCTCGCGGACGTATCAAGACAGCGGAGGGCTTCACTGCTCGAAAGCGCAGGGATCGTCGTCTCAAATGCCGACAGTTCAGCTAAACGGTCTACTTCTCCTGCAAAAGGAGGGCTCAAGGACCAGGATGGGGACGTCGAAATGGCGCCGGACGCTGAAGGGGAGGGTGAACTCCCCGAAGACAACGACAACGACGGCGATCGGTCGGTAGGCGACATTGACCAGGACGGGGACGTGGACGTTGAAGGCGAAGAGAACGACAACGACAACGAGAACCGAGATGGGGAGAATGATGATGACTTGGAGCAAGATAACGAAATGGATTCGGACTTGCAACCGGCTCATCGCGCTGAAGCTCTCGACGCACTCGCCGTCATCGAGTTCAAGTGGGCACAGCTTCGTGAGCAGATATACATCCAGAAGATGGATGCGTTGGCTTGGGAGGAAGACTTGATCAAACAAGGTTTGCTTTCAGCTTTCTGTTAATGAGAAACTTCGCTAACTTGTGTGCTTTCACAGGCAATCACCCGGAGATGATTCATCTATTGGGAGAACTCACAAGTAGACGGGACAAACGTGTCGAATTGGCCAGCAGGAAGCGCATGCATGAAATGGCCAGCGTTGGGAAGAGGCAACGCGCTGAAGAGAGTGCTATTTGGAGTTGGTGGGCGGTCAGTGTCCTATTTCCCATCTCGCTAGAACGGAAACTCATGTTCTGCTGTTATTGCAGGTGACCCGAGATGAACTGCAAACTGAAATGACTTCTGAGACAAACCGAAAGCGACGGCGATTGGAGCGAGAACGTCGAGCCGTTGAACGGCCCCCACCCAGTATGTGCTCTCACTTTGTTTGTTCTGCAAACCCAACTAACGGTACGTTTAGATCGACGCGTCCCGCCCCCTCCAACATCCATTCCTCCGGCCCCCTCACTCCGGAAAATCGTGAAAAGCCTTCCATTCTCCAATAGTTCAAAACACGGAGTAGACTTTGCCCACCAGACACCGGATTTCATTTACCCAGAGCTGCAAACGCTCTCATCGGCTGATGTTGCGCAAGATCTGGAGTTTTTACTGCAAAACCGTCGACACTCGAATTACGATAGTCGTGATCATCGAGGCCCTGTCAACCCAAACCCAACTACAGTTCCCAGTGGTTTATCCGGTCCACCTCCGGGGCAATACGATCCAGGTCATCACGGCGACGCCTATAGCCGACCTCCCCCTCCACAGCCTATGCACCATCCAAGCAATGGACCACACCCTGGAAACTATCCGTATATTGCAGGACCACCGACTAGAATTCACCACCATCAACCGGGTCCCGGCGGACCCCCAAACGCTGGCCCCGGCCCCAATCACCCTTCCCATCCTTCGCAAGCACCACATAGCCATGTCGAACGTGAGCGAATCGAACACGATCTCGGAGGCCCGATCGGTCACGGTCACGGTCCTGGGCACCAGATACATCCCAATCACCCTTACTTTGGGCAAGGGAGAAACGGTGCCATGTACCCTCCATCTTCCAGCCATGTTCAAGATCCCAAAGGGGTTCGACGCTCGCCATCCCCTGGTGTACATATGAATGGAGACGCCCCGGTCAACAAGCATGGTCGTGACGGTCCTCCGAATCCCCCGCCTGGAACATGGCTTGGTCAGGGAATGGGTATGGCAACCTACATGCCGCCCAACTGGAAAAACGACGTTGATAGGCCAGAGAGAAGGATGCCGGGTCGACACCCTGAAGAAGAAGAGTATCTCAAGCGCGAACAACTCGATCGCAAGGCTGAGAGGGCACACAGGGAGGAGATTGAGAAGCGTGAATACGAAAAGAGGGAACGGCAACAGCGGATGGAGATTGACCATGAGCACGAGCGCCAGCAGCATAATATGATGATGCATAAGCAACCTCGACAGTTGTCCCATTCCCATAGTGTTCCCCCGGGTGCACCTCATCACCACCACCATCGAGCACCTCACCATCATCACGTCGTACATCATCACCACTCACAATCTTCGTCGTCACATCCTCCCTCCGTGAATGGCGCAGGCCACTCATCTTCCTCCATGCCTCCTTCGTTTTCTGGCCATAGTCCACGTGTCTCGCGAGACTACGAGGGCCACCATCCTTCAGATGTGAACCCACCACCTGGCCCATCGTCTATGTGGAAGGACGAAGGAATGCAGCGACCTGGCATTCGGGAGCGTGAGAAAGAACGGGAAAAGGAACGCGAACGTGGTGACGTCAGGAAGCCAACTCCTTTGGGCCAATCTTCAGCTGCACATCCCCCTCATTCTCTTGAAGATAGGGACCGTCCGATTCCTGTCCCCCTTTCATTGGGATCTTCACATCCTCTCGGTCCTGGAAATCCACCCCCGCACCTTAATGGTACTGCATCGCCTCGCGCCCCCTGGAATCCAACAGACGACGGGCATCGTCCACCGTCGTCTTCTTCTGGCCCCTCCCTCTACGGGAATTCGCAAGAGCAGGCTCGCTCACCCGGCCATCGCTATGCCGCCAACCCTATAGGCAGGCCTCCTCCGTCTTCCGGCCCCTCACCGCTCCAGAATAGTATAGCAGCTTCTCCGCCTAGGAGGCCTCCTCCAAGCAGTCCCGGTTCAGCATCAAACTACAATAAGCCCCCTTCCCAACACTCTCCGCCGCGATATGGACCGCCACCTCCACCGTCTATGCAATCCGGTAGATCCTCTCCTGTAGGCCACAAAATTCGACCGCCGTCGCCTGTGACTGGCAAAGCCCTTCCACCGTCTCATTCGGCGTCGTCATACACTTCACCGAGACTTGCTGGACCAGGTCGCACGTCGACTCCTACCGGTGCCCCTCCACCTCCGCCATCTTCGGCCGCAGCATCGCAAAATGGACCTGGCCGACCAGGTCCTTATCTACCGTCAAGCCGACGATCGCCTTCCCCTTCCAGTCGATCGGGAGTACCTCCCCCTTCTTTGGGACCTCTGCCCCCTAGTGGAGGATCTGGACGAGATCGGGAGAGGGACTGGGTTGAGCGRTCCCCTCGTGTAAGTGGGCTGCCCCCACCCCCTCCCATTCCCCCGTCGAAAATCAGTGTGCCACAGATGGTTGACTGATGGATATTTTATTGGCTTGAGCGTTGGATATATGTGTCCTTTTTTTCTTTTTATTTCTCCTCGTCTTGTCGTGTGATCAATACCATCTCCTCCTGATTGTTTCAAACGTGCGCATACATGATTATTCCATTTTTTCCTTTTCTGCCACATGCTCTCTCCTCTCCTCTCCTGTCTGTTCATTCATACTATTTAAAGATTTTTTAAGTACAGTACATACTTTGGAAATGCTGCAGCGCCCTGGATTCTACCTGTTTATTCTCCATACGCATGTTATGGCATTTCAGTGGGATTACTAGTACATACCTTTTTTTGTGTATCATGTTATTCTTGTTCGAGATATAATCCTGTTTAGACTGTACATATAATGAGATAGAAATCTCGTCTTTACCCCCGATCTGAAGATATCCTAGATCTGACTGGCGGTGCGACCTTTCGGGTTTAAAGTTTATTGACAACATAACACTCCACGGCACTCCACTGCAGGAAATTACTGGGGGTCACGCATACTGCGATAACGTCGTCTTCCGGAGAGGTGTCTGAGTCTCGACTGGTGCAGTGCATAACTTCTCGACCCGCTTCTTCGCTCTCGGACCGTCGCGCCACTTTCGCCCGACGGGGCTTCGGATGCAAGGGCCCACCAGTGCCCAGCGGCCCTGACACATGTGCTCGTCAACATTTTTTTGGGGCGGTGATTCGGCTAAAATAGGCAAGCCCGCGCTGTCGTTCTCCACGGTCGGTTGGGTGAGGCCGCTTGCTTGATCATGAGCGATGACGAATCCTAATTTTTTTTTCTACTGTATTGGCCCGGTCCCGACGAGTTCGATCGGTTGATCGAGACACGGGTACAGTGCACAGTTGCTACCATTTATTTAAGTTTGGTATGGACTTTATGGACTTACTGAGCGGAGGATTCGGAGGAGGAGGGAGATAACTAGAGCAGGGAGGGTAGAGAGTGATTAGGGATTTAGGAGTGTGCGATGTGCTCGGGAGCCGCCAGTCAATGTGCCAGGGATGTGTGAAGGGCTAGTCGTAATTTTCGTGGCGTATTTTTTCCAGGTTATCTTGGTATTTCTTTTGGATATCGGTTTTGTGGTGCAATGGTGGCGTTTCGCGCCACGATCTGCAGCCGGCGTCTAATTCTTGCCGTGGTGGACAAAGAGTGGGTTTTGGGACGTTTCTAAAGGAAAGGTTGAGTTTTGTCNAACGGGAGGGACGTGTATACACCCATCCCTGGCTCTGACCGGGCTCCGTTGACGAACCGGGGGTTTCGCAGATGTCTCTCGCGGTATATTGGGCCCGTTCAATATCAATATCAAGCGGTCTGTATAGGTGCCTAGCTATATGCAGCTTGTGGAAATTTAAGTACAAGGCGAACAGTGACACGAGACACTAGAATCGGGCGCTTCGTGAGGGGCTTCTGACTCCTGAAGTTACGACCACGTCTTACTTAGTCTTCCTCAAATTTTATTATTACGGTGGAGTTACGGTAAGAAGACCATGGCGGCCGTCCACTCATATATTCTAGTTTAGTTAGTGTGTTTGAGTCGTTTGGCGACCTTCAACAAGATCTCTATAGTTGCAGTTTGTATTAACTGTTCTGACTGATGTGGCGGAATTCTATAATGTGGTGCTGACAGTCGTGGAGAAGACTGATCAATATGAACGGAGATGAATAGGTCCGGAGTAGCTATTGAAATGAGCTGCTCTAAGATTTCGTTCGTTGCGAGGGATGGTATCTAGCCTCGCGAATAGCCAGCCAATGAAGTTAGAATTTTAGGCGTTGAAGTATGACGCGCGGAATGCAAGTAATTTACGCGTTGGACGCGTCCTGGCGCGTCATATTAACATATGTTAAACAAAGCTTGTGAAGCATTTATGTAAAGGCAAAAATGGGGTTCTTGGCCCTATTTTATTTCGCTACAAGAAGACGGAGGCAATGTGGAAGTGACATCTTCTTTCATTTCAACGAGGGACCATGGACACCTTTTCTGGAAATTCGAAAGATGAACTGCAGGGTCGAAGTGTCGAAATTAGGCTCTGGATAGGTCCGCGTTATGTTATCGGAATGCCTTCAAACGCGCTGGCCCCCTCAAATGTGCGAACGCAAGCACTCTGCCGAGCGCAGCACGTTCCTTGACCTTGATGAAAAACGGGACTAGTGCAAAGGAAGTATGTTGGGAATTGATTGGGTGTTAGCGAGAGCTGACTGGAGTTGCGCTAAGCCAAGATGGAAATAAACCAGATATAGGCCTTTCAGGGTCTCGACGTTATTATGCTCGCCACGTTATTTAGATTGGTGTAGCTCGTATGCGCGTTGACCTCTTAGCTACGATCATTATTCAACCTTTCAAGCAAGTAGTTGAGGGCATCACGAAGGATAGTATGTTGTTTGTTGTTCGACGTCGACTGCCGCATCGTGACAGTCGGACGTGCCGTGTCATGGTGTGATACTCCTACCGTATGCCCGGAACTAATCAAAGAAAGAAACTGGGCACGGCTGTTCTTTGGTGGTCCGACACACCGCCGATTGCGTCTGTGGCTCCAGCTTGAAGTGCATAGGCTGCCTGGAACTCAGCGAACGTTGCCGTCGTGGGACCAGATCTTCTGGCTGGCAATTGAATGGGCAGAAAGAAGAGATACAGCTCTACGTTATGGGGATTGGCAGTTGTGGGAGTCCCGTGTAAGATCTAGAACCAGATGGTAATAATAATGTAATGTGCTCTGGCGATGACGGTAGACTCGGATGAGCAAGGGCGACCAAGAATTGATATCTTGTCCGATATCTCCCCAGCGGCCGACAATTGCGACAGAAAATGCTACTGCTGGTTCGACTGGGGATTGTGAACACCCACAGGTGACAGCGACAGACCGACACGCCACTGGGACACGGTGAATAGGTGTACGAGTAGCGGTGGCTTGGCGAGGAGCGGAACACACAAGGAGCGTATTAGGTAAGGATCAATCGGTGTGTCGGCGGGATTTAGCATCACGACATATCTATTTTGAGATGCAGGGATGGCGAAGTCTGTGATGTCGTGTGGTAGCCCTCGATTACCCTTGACTCTGAAATCGGGAGATCTGCCATTTTGAGCTGCGAGATTTCTTAATTTTTTTAATCTTTCTCCCGGTTACTGTCGATCGACAACAAAACCTTGCTGTGCCTTGGGGGGAAAATATGTAAGTCCAAACACTCCCGTTCCACTTGAAGAAACGCCCCGTCTTCGTCCCCGTATTCCAATTACTCCCCTTCTCCCTGCCTCGGTCATGGGGTCGGTCGCTAGTCCGAATGTTTCCTATTTCCTCGAGCTTCCTCGACCCAATCCCCATCATCCTGTCCCTGTAAAGACAGAGGCTTCTTCTTCACCCGATTTGTCTCCGGAATCGACTTCCTTGCAACACTTCCAGTTCAAATTCAATCCTCATGCGGTCCCGTCTCACGCCTCTGTTCCACAGTCTCGAAATCCATCCGAATCTCCATCTTGTCTCCCACCTACACCACTCTATCGCTTTGGGTCGGATCCTGGTCCATACAACGTTCCCTCCGAGCAGCCTTGGCCCCGTTCCACCGTTTCTCACCACCTGTCTTCGACCCACAACCTTAATTATAACCAGCCACATATAAACGGTCACAATAGCCAAAGCTCCGAGCTCTTTCGATCCTCCATGTCCTACAGCGACGAATACGACGTTTCTGATCTAGCGGACGCCGGTGGAGACCAATCTCACGGGGCGTTTGGTGCCCACGAAAAGATAGTTCGACGAAGGAGCAGCAAAGGTGAGCAGCTCCCTGTCCACTATCGCTAGCCGCTCACGTTCTATGACACCTCAGCCTGTGATCAATGTCGCAAGTCAAAGTGCAAATGTGAGAGAACTAGTCCCAACGAACCCTGTAAGAGCTGTATTATGCTCGGTACTCGTGAGTGTCTCATCCTGCTGAACTTTGCGCATGACGTTCATAGAACGTCATGGTGCTCAATTCACTGTGGTTGGCAAGATACTAACATACCCTTGAATAGCCTGTACCTTCCTGGGACCATCACGAAAGCGCGGCCCGCCGAAAGGCTACATTGACGCTATCGAGGCTCGGCTACACCAGACAGAGGCGTTAGTTGGGATCATGCTCGCGACGAAGGATCCCCGTGCCAAATCTCTCCTCGACGACATGGCCAAAGTGAGTTCTTCCTCTTCATTATATTCCGAGTTTTATCATTCGAAGTCGGGTTCACCTATATCTGTCAATTGAATTTGTGATCGAGTAACCCAATCAGCATTCTCTTGACTTTCCCTGATGATATAACGGCTAATACCTTTTACCCACCTTTGTAGGATCCTCTGGCCAGAGAAATCATCAACCGCGTCGATAATTCGCCGTATGGCGTAAAGGGTCGCAAGCGCGAGAGCGGCATTGCTTCAAAATCGCGGCCTTCTGGCACAAATTCCGATTCCTCAACACAGAAGGAAGGAAAAATAGAACTGACCTCTACTCAGTACGTACGAGATACTTTGTTCGATAGCGTCGTAAACTCATTGTCAATCAGCCCTTCCAACGAGTGGCAAGACAGTGTCACTGCAATGCTGGACGTCGGGGCGGGGTTCCCAGCAAACAAAGCAGAAGTTGGCAGGGACGTGGCTGGAATCGACGACGACAGGAGGTCCGTTGAAAATGGACTGAGGTCGCCGTTGCGGATTGTTCCTCCTCCCCGTCCTGCTTCTTCTGAGACGCGATCTAGTGATGAGAATTGTTCCCCCGCCCGGCGTCAGAGGCGAAGGATTGGTGACCATGACTTCTCGCCACAGGAGCTGGTTTATCCTTCCTCAGCCAACGCATCTGCTGTGTCTCTGTTGAGCCCTGCTAGTGCTGTCCGGAGACGAGGGCGAGGGATTTCTCACACGTATTCTTCGTTGAGTCCAATCCATCCAATGAACAAAGTACGCAGCTCAAGCGTTGATAGCCTCAGCTCGGACAGTGAGGATGACCTTACCGGTGCAGTTGGCCAACTCAGCATCAACGAGGACGAGCAAGTGCGGTATCACGGCAAAGCTAGTGGCCTCCACATTCTTAATGACAAAGAAAGAGTTGATGGGCGCAACGAAGGAGGAATATGGTATAGTCGCTTCTACGATTGTGTCCATTCGTCGCTGACCTTGCAAATGACTCATAGGCGCTTCCCTAAAGCGAGAGTATGGCCCCCAGCTCCCGACGCTCCCAGCATTTTGCAGGGAGAGGATGAGTATGTCTCGCAGCTGCCTGAACAAGCGGTACAAAACCGTTTGCTTGATCTCTATTTCCGACATGTTCACTCCTCCTTCCCCGTCATTCACAAGCAGTCCTTCCTTGGCGTATACAGAAAAACGTAAGCTGGGCCTCCCGATTACAACGGCACCCGCTGATCTATTCGCTAGGTCCCAGACATCTGAACCTGACAATTCATCGGGTATCAATCGTCGCCCACGGCGCATCCCTGCCCTTCTCTTGCTTACCATGTTCTCTATTGCTGCTCGGTACGACAAGACGGCCAGTGTCCCACCGCCTACCGACCCTTCCGTGATGTGGTCCGCCGGGGATGAATATCTTGACCTCGCAAAGGTCATCTTGGATCAGTCTTATTCCAGCTCCCGATCATCGACCTGCCAAGCCCTCCTTCTCATGGGTTACCGAGAAGTTGGTATTGGCGCCATGGCCCAGGCTTGGACGTACATCGGGATGGCGATTCGAATGGCTCAGGACCTCGGTATGCATCGAAGTGCCGATGGTTGGGCTCGCGTTGGCCTCGGTGGACGGCTTTTCAGCGAAGGGGAGCTTCAAGAAAGGAAGAGGATTTGGTATGGATGCGTCATCATGGACAAGTACATCTCAACATATATTGGTATGGGCCCTCCCGTCTTCTATCCTCGTCCGTAGTTCGCTGACTGTTCTTTCAGGGAGGCCTTTGATGATCTTTGAAAGAGACTTCGACACCCCTCTGCCGAACGAAGACGACGTAAGTCGTGGCTTGTTCTGTCGTTTAAAGTCCCGCTCAAAGATATCTCACTCTAGCCAGAAGAGCTCGAAGACTGGCCCGGTCGCAATGCTGCAGAGCAGCCCAATACTATGCTTTCATACCGCATCTCTTGTTTCAATGCCTCATCCTCGCTGTGTAAGTCTTGCCAGCCCTCGCCACGGAAATCGACACTGACAACCGTTGCAGCTGGTATTCTAAGCACCATTGTCCAAGCTATATACGCTGTTCGCCCAGTCTCGAGCCGACATGCAGAGTCCACCGTTCTGGAAGGTCTATTGGACAAGTGGTATTTGGAGCTTCCTGAACACCTGCGCTACGACCCCAACGGGGTGAACAAGGTTCCACCACTTCCTCATATTCTTACACTGCACATGCAATATTGGTGTGCCGTTCTGCTGCTTCATCGACCTTTGTAAGTTGTGTCCTCACTGCTCCAATGATTCCCACTAATGGCTCGATAGCATTCGAAGCATCTACAGTGGCAAACCAAGGAGCGAAGAAAGTGAAGATCCCGATGCGGTTGCAAACGCTACCAAGAATTACGAGTTATGCGCCGGGGCCGCAAACCATATTAGCTCGATCGGTAAGAATCTCGACTAAAACCGGTTTTCAACCCTTAACCCAAAATTTGCTCAGTTTCTGTCTACGCCGAGAAATATCCTCTGGACCGCTGTTCCGTTTTCCTTTGCTATTATCTCTTCACAGCAAGTATCATGCATGTCACTACCCGTAAGTCACCTTCAAATCGGTTTAATAGATCTCCCTGACATTTCTCCCTGCAGTGACAACCTACCCCACCGATCCCCAGGCTCACCTGGGTCTCAAAAGGTGCATGGATGCCCTCGAAATGATGGCCACTATCTGGCCGAGCGCGCACCGTGCATTGCAACTACTTCGCGGCGCCAAGGTTAATCTCCAGGGTTCGGAAATTCTTGCCCAGTCAAATTCTGCCGTTCGCCAGAAGCGCTCAGCTGAGAATTCATTGAATGACTCTGAGCATATCAACCGGAGATATCTTCCAAACCACCTCGATACTCAGACGACCTACACTCCTGCTTCCCGACCTAGTGAATTCTCTTCGAACTACCTCTATCCTACGATAGATACATACACGCAAGCGAGCTCCACGCACCCGTCACACGCTTCGCCAACTCTGGCCGCTGTTCCCTCTACGGCATCTTCTGCAAACTACCGGTGGCATGCCGAAGATTATCACTCACAACATTCATTCACCAGCAACACTCCCCTGTCAACTTCGGTTCTCCCCCAGGTCTATAGCACTGGCTTTGGGGATGACCGCACCCATGTGTCCCACCATCGTGTAAACTCTCAACCCGACCACTCCTCTCACACTGTGACTAACCGATACCCGCAATACTGGAACGATTATTCGACCTTCCCGCAACTTGGTCAAGCTTATCCCACTGTGCATGACAACAGTCAGCCTCCTCATCCGCCGATCAATTCGCAACTGTATGCTGCTCCAGAGCAATACAGTCTCTACGGTATGTTTCGCTAGTAACTTGTTTGCGAAATTTCCGAAATTTCTGACGGGAATTGTCTCTAGGTCAACACTCATTCCACGATCCAGGCCGGTAGCACAGCTTGCAAAATCTCATCCCCCTCACCTTCCTTGCTTTCCCATATCGTATAGTAATCACTTTGTACGTCGTTCTTTTGTTTTTCCAACACACGCAATTCCTTGTATCGCATAGTCCATCTTCATCCCTTCACGATCATTTCAGCTCACCATTCATCCGTCACCATTCCTTCTCCCCACACGCATTATTTAGAGTTTGTTGTACTGTAGCCTTAACATTCACACATATACACTAGTATTTCCGGTTCCGTTCTCTGGATACCATAGTTTGTTCAGGTTGCTACATTACCGTCGCCGTATTCATTCATATTTCCCTTTGTGCACAACAATTTAATATCAATTTTTCCGTTTTGCATCTCCTCGAACCCTTTATCCATGACTTAGCGGTAGCCCTTCTGGTGAGTAAAGAATCCCCATTTCGCAATTCTCTGACATCGAGAGCATGAGGTGCTCTTGAGAGAACCCACCGAAGGCCGGAACTCCGCGATGGTGGCTGATCATGACTGCACCGAGATCTGAGAGTTTACCGTATTTCAACGACGGTGAATGCCATTGGTGGGTGTTAAGAGTTCTTTCGAGAATCGAATTGCCTTTGGACTTCTATGATGCGTGGTGTCTGCTTAATGGGCCAGAGGGTACATAGACTTTTGTATCCGAACTGTATACTTGGGGCTCGGAACCGACCGGACGATGTAAGATTTTTGGAGACTATGGTAGCAGGCAGGCCAAGCAGGGAAGGACGTCGACTGTATTGAGAACGCCGGAGTAATGCTCCATGAGCTCGGTAGCGGAGGTTTTGTGTATTATGCTTCGAGGAAGGCGTCTGACATAACTCTTCCGTTCGATCGCCGATATTTAGTGTAATTGGCTCTTTCTGAAGATGAGATTCTCACAGGAATTAGAATTTCATGAGATTGAGATAAGAGCTCCTGGTTGCCCCAGCTTGAATATTCAGCGCTCAGGGCTCAGCGCGCAGCGCCTACTAGGCGGGGAATAGGAGCTAAATCTTAACCTTATCTTTCAATTACTAGGCCTATCTAATCTGGTGATGCTAATGTTGATCGAGCGCAATATGGCCCTTGCCGCAAGGCGGAGGCAGTCGTATGGATCATGAAAGCGCTGTTATCACCCGGTTCACGCATCGTACATCTTCTCTTCTTACCACCTCGACGACATTTCCGCGAAACATCACTATCTCCCCACTACCGGAGCTCCTACGATGGCACCTGACGCACCAACTACATCCTTTGCCCCCACTCTTGAGGCAATTAGATCGAAGTTGCCAGAGAAACTTCAGAACCCTCAAATCGGTATAATTTGTGGATCGGGGCTGAGTGGACTTGTAGATACCCTTCGTGAAGTCGTGATCATCCAATACGATGATATTCCGGGCTTTGGAAGGAGCACAGGTAAGGACATGTAATGAAAGTCTGCGGGGATTCTGCCCTAACTTGTGATCGACCCTGCCCCATAGTTCCTGGTCACAAGAGCGCGCTTGCGTTGGGCCTGCTTGGATCTGGAGATGGCTTACCTGTAGTGGCAATGCTTGGGAGGGTAAGTATTTCTCCTTCGAGAATTTAGCGATGAGTAATGACGTTTGAGATTAGTTCCATCCCTACGAAGGCCACCCGCTCTCTACCGTAGTTTATCCGGTTAGAGTTATGGCAAAGCTTGGAGTGAAGGACCTTCTTAGTGCGTTAAACCTGAATTGCTACTTGCTACACTCATCTTATCTTGATTTCCACATGCAGTCACGAACGCCGCTGGCTCGTTGAATCCCAGCATTCCCGTGGGGACGAGTATGTTACTAATTTTCTTTCATTAGCTATGGTGCTTCTTCTGATACATCTCTCCTGATAGTCGTCGTTATTAACGATCACCTCGCATTACCGAACCTTACGGGAATGAACCCTCTCCTCGGACCGCAGACTTCCCCGGATCATCCCAGATTCTTGCCTCTCTCTGATGCATACTCTGTCGCCCTGCGTCGCTTGGTCTTCTTGGCCGCGAACAAGCTCCAAATCCCTGACTCCGCGCTCGCGGAAGGCACTTATGCGTGGGTTAGCGGACCGACTTACGAGACGCCTGCAGAAGGCAGGTTCTTGAGAACGGCAGGCGCGGATGTCGTCGGGATGAGTACCGTTCCCGAAGTGCTGGCTGGAAGAGAGGAAGGTCTGAATGTTGCGGTATTGAGTTTGGTAACCAACTTTGTCGTGATCCCGGAGAGGCCTGCCAGCATACGCGAGCAAGTGGAAGCGGAGGTACGGGATCCATTGATCATTCATTTGTGCACATGTTATCTGACAGTGGGCTAGCTTTCGGGAACTGAATATATTCTACCCCTTCAGCAAGTCGTATCTCACGAAGAGGTACTGGAAATTGGCAGGGAGAAGGCAGAAGTTATGAAGTTGCTTGTTCGGAAGGTCGTGGATCTCAAGCTGGCAGGAATCTAAGTGATGTTCGGTTTATAGCTTGGATACCACCAGATCTGTCATGTCATACGTGTAGATACTGCAATCTGTCAGAGGATTTACATAGATTTTTCATTTGCGGGCGTTCCTTAGGAGACACAGTACTCGGAGGTCTGCCAAGTGCTGTTCCGTCCCGCCAAGGACTGATCCGTTTATTTGTTCCTGTTAGCATCACTTGTGGCCTCCATCACCATGCCTGCAATGCAAGCTGCAAGCCTTTTTAGCTGTACCGAGGCTCAGCATTCTATGGTTGTCGTTCGCCACCATGGTCCACGCTCAACCCCCCTCAATACCATCGCTGGTCATGGAAGACCACCTTGGGATCGTTTATGTCATTGAGACGGCCCAGCAGTTTTGGTCAGGTGGGTCGTCCAGCTCCGCACTCCACCGAGGTGTGTAGGATACTGAAATCCTGTGAAGAGCTAGAAGACATCTTGAAACTGCCAAACGACGACGCGCCGACTCTGTCCCAGCTAGACTCGACGCTCAGGCGGTTCCTGACCCTCTCTGCAACGTATCATGGTGTGTGTATTGACTACCATCTCCCAAAGGCGATGGGGTCACACTGATCCATTCCCCTTTCTTTAGAACAATATCTGCAGAGCCCACTTCAGCTAGAACATGCATTTCATCTCTTGCTGGACTCTGAGATATTCCAGTTCCACTCAGAACGAATGTGTGAGAACATCGTGGACGATGCTCGTAACGTATGTATTCAGCCCCTTTGCATCGCTGTAAAGAGACTACCGATGCTGATCTTCCGCCGCAGACCACGGACCCTCATATGCTCTTCATTCTTTTCCATACCCTATACTTCCACGGTCAGAGAAGGGTCGAGTCTCTGAAAAACCATAAACGTTGGCAGCCCATCATACCCCTTCTCATGGACCACGTACTGGTAGAAATCGACCCTGATGTGGAGGACACTTTCTTCGGCGGAGGGAACAATCGCAACTCTGTCATTCTCCACGTCAACGTCCCTGTCCCAATCGAGGTGAAACTCAGGAGTATGTCCGTGAAACTGCTGTATGAGGTGTGCAAGGTGCAGAAGCTCACCGCACAGGACCTGAGTGAGTTCCGCCGTGGCGTATTCTTTTTGGACATCGGTGCTGATCCTTACTCTCTTTCAGAAATATTCGACGATGATTTTATAGACTACTTGTTTGATCTGGTAGAACAGACGAGATACATGCAAGACGATACTTTTAACTATTCCGTGATAAAGTTGATTGTAAGTCATGCCAAGCAGTACGCCGGCTAAGCTGACGCCTGTTCAGGTTTGCCTGAACGAGCAGTTCATGGTAGCAGGGCTTGGCGCCGACATCGGTGCCAAGTCAAACGAGCCCAACAACCGTGTTGTGAGGGTCTTAATGCGAAGGCTGGGGATGAGCAAGACGTTCGGAGAGAATATGATATTTATGCTAAATCGAGCCAGTGAGATTGAATTCCTTCAATATCAAACTTCATTTGGCTAACTTGTTGCACTAGAACACACACCGGAAGATATGTGCATGCAGTTGCTAATACTCAAGCTTCTATACGTTCTCTTCACGACGAAGGGAATGTCGGAATACTTCTATACCAACGACCTATGTGTTTTGGTCGACGTTTTCATTAGAGAGCTAGCAGATTTGGGGGATGAACACGAGTCGGTCGGTCTTTTGTTTTTTTACCAGCCATGTGTGCAGGTCCTCATTCTTGTCTCCACAGTTACGCCACACTTACCTTCGGGTACTACACCCACTTCTTACGAAAACTCAACTGCGAGATACCCCTTACAAGCGGGCACAGATCATGATGCAGCTAGAATCTCTTATCGCGAACGCGGACATCCGAGACGTCAACCCCACCACAAAGCGACTCGTCGAGCGCTGCTTATCGGGTGACTGGTGTGTTCAATTGAAGGCTACCCAGCGTTCTTCTGTAGTTCCGGGTACACCAGGAAGTCCCGCAAGCGATTATTCGTCTGTCCATAGTCCACCACCAAATTTCTTACCAGCTCCTATGATCTCATCCCATCTCGATGCCAACGTCCATAAGTTGAAGAACCTGAAATTCAGCAAAAGCGTCGAAAACCTAGGATCACGTCCAGATTTTTCGAAGCCGCCACCTATCCCTCGTTCTCCACTAGATCAAATTCGTTTCCCTAATGGAAGTACGACTAGCCTTTCGTCACTACCCTCGTCGAAAGCTAGGCCCACCTCGCCTCCAGTCCCTCAACGGAGGAGCACGACCTCGATCCACGACGCTGTCCCATCGCGGTCTTCCTCCGAGTCATCCTCTACCGCTTCTTTATCTGCCGATGGAGAACAATTTGCCCATCAACACCCCGTATCAACGCGTCCTGCAAGTTCGAGCCTGTCGTTACCGGACTCCAAAGGGGTCGACGGTTCCGCGCAAGGACAACCTCGTCGTCGGCCGCCCCCACCGGCCCCACCTAAACGCAGGAAGCCTCCAGCTATCCCAATACATAACGACAAGGTTACTATCCACGCTATTCGTTCTTCAGAACCGAGTCCCCTTTCGAGATTTTGAAGGCGCCATAATATATCTTTCTTGGGACGCCTGGGTACTGTGTATCCGGTCCAATCGACCCCGTCATTTTTTTGTCGTCCCAACAGTACATATGGTCATCTACTTGATTTACGCATTGCCTGTTTCATCCTCTCTCCCAATGTCTTGTCAACGCCTCAACTGTATCCATATCAATAAGCACATACCGCCACCATCCATCTTGCCTATTTCTCCTATACAGAACGAATCCTTCTTTCTTTCTTCACCGCGCACGTTGTATCATGGTAATATTGGAGTAATTACCCCAGCCAGGTGGACTTTTCCCTCTCACCTTCCTTGGCTGTGGTGACTACGATCTTAGTATCACTACCATTGCCATTCGCATCGAATCAGTAACATTGTCATCGTCTGTTGGTCATAACAGGCAACGTCAGTTTCCTTGTGGACTGCCTGCCCTGCACATCATGTCTTTGCAGTCACGTTGAAAAGATAGTAAATATACTAACATTCTGCCTTATCAGAGTAGGTAAAGGAAAGCCGTCACCGCGTCGTCACGATAGAACATGCCGATGGTCGCCTTTGCCCTCAAATAAGGATGGCATTCTAACATCTTGGCCGCCGGAAACTTCTGGACCATGGTCCAGAGCCTGGAACGCGATGGGTTACACGTTCGCCCCTTTGACATCAGGACAGTGCTGTGACAGTCGAAATGCCCTTTGAACAATACGAGTTTCGACGCTTTTTGTCTGACCTCCCGCGGGCAAGGCCAGCGGTTCAAAGGTGCTCGAAGATAGGTAGAGGACGACGAAGAAGGTCTAGATTGCACACCTGGACCCGGCAAAGGCTATATACAGTGAGAGGAAACAATAATGCTATGGAAACGTTCGGTGCCTGTGCGTGCGGGTGATGGTGGTGGCAGGACGACAACAAGAGATGGGAATCGCCCATCATTCTTTACCTTTCCCTCCTTTACATAGGCCCTCCCTTTTCCCCGACCCTCCTTACCAGCTGGCCGGTTTTTCTCTCTTCTTTTCTCTCTTTTATTTTTCTTCTTTATTCGAATCGACGACGCAGGGCGTTGATAATACCTAAGCTACATACCCACTCAGCATGGCAAACACCTACCGGTCTTCCGGGCTCGACTTTTCGGATGGCAAGCTTGTCGGACCCATTGCAACTATCGCACAGCACCCAGACCTGGCGGACAACAAGACTTTGACGAGCCAGCCGAGCCACTTGCAGCGCAACAAGACGGAGCGTAGGAGGTTGCAGGGGTTACAGAGGACCCTCACGAACACGTCTGCGACCAGGGTTGCCCCAGAGGAGAGAGGATGGCGCCAAAAGTTGGATGTGTGGATGATCAACGAGGGTGGTAAACAGCTGTTCTTCGGGACGTGGATCTTCCTGCACCTGCTCGTCGCTGTCTTTGGGTTCATGCACTACCAGCTCAAGGACAATGCGGAGGGAGCTAGAGGGGTCTTTGGAATTACCTTCCGTGAGTCCCTTGTTCCGCTTCTGTCGCCCCCCTCCAATACTGACGAATATCTCAGCCATTGCCCGTACCGCTGCTCTCGTCCTCCACGTCGATGTCATCTTCATCCTCCTCCCGGTTTGCAGGAACTTTGTCTCCATGCTCCGCCGCACGGCCTTGAACGACGTTATCCCCTTCGACAAGAACATCACTTTACACAAGGCAACGGGATGGTCCATCGTCGTTGGGTCTGCCGTGCACACCCTCGCCCACATGGTCAACTTCACCAAGTTCGCTATTGCCAGCTTCGAGACCACCGGGGACCGCATCAAGGGCTTTTTCGCTGCCAACTTCCTCACAGGCCCAGGAGCGACGGGATGGATCATGTGGGTCGCACTCGGTATCATGGTGTGGTTCGCGATGGAGAAGAGGAGGCGCTCCCACTTTGAGAGGTTCTGGTACTCCCACCATCTTTTCATCGTGTTCTTCATCAACTGGCAACTTCACGGCATGTTCTGCATGATCAAACCCGACCGCCCCCCTTACTGCTCGTTCAACACCATTGGTGTCTTTTGGCGCTACTGGCTCGTTGGAGGCATTATCTGGATTGGGGAACGTATTCTCAGGGAGATTCGTTCTAGGCACAGGACCCATATTCACAAGGTCATCCAGCACCCGTCGAACGTTATGGAGCTGCAGATCAAGAAGGAGAAGACCACGACGAGGGCCGGTGAATACATCTTCCTGTCCTGCCCCGAGATTTCGTACTTCCAGTGGCACCCGTTCACCCTCACCAGCGCCCCCGAAGAGGACTTCATCTCCGTCCATATTCGTGTCTGTGGAGACTTCACCGGTGCGTTGGCAAAGGCGTTGGGATGCGATTTCGAGAAGAAGGACAAGAATGCTCCCGCGGGTGGCAAGGTCATCGAGGCTACCGGCAACCTTCAGAAGCCTTTGCCTCGCGTCATGGTCGACGGGCCGTTTGGCAGTGCTAGTGAAGATTTCCTCAAGTACGAGACTGTCATGCTCGTCGGTGCTGGTATCGGCGTCACCCCATTCGCCTCGTTCGTGTTCTTTCTCTTTTCACCAGTTGTCCCCTTCGCTGACCATTGATATTACAGGATCCTCAAGCACATCTGGTACCGCATGAACAACTTGACCAATGCTACGAAGCCCACGAGGCTCTCCAAGGTCTACTTCACCTGGGTCATCAAGGACTTTGGAGCTGCCGAGTGGTTCCATTCGCTGTTGCATGCCATCGAGGAAGAGGATACCCAGAACCGCATCGAGATCAACATTTATCTGACCGCCAAGCTCAAGGAAGACGAAGTCAACAACATCATCGTCCAGGATGTCGGCGCGGAGAAGGACGCTATCACTTCACTGCGTGCACCCACTCACTTTGGAAGGCCGAACTGGAATCGGGTCTTCAGCACGCTGGTCGACAAGCATCCTGATACTGATATTGGAGTTGTGAGTGTTCTTGGGTTCTCGAGTTGCTGGTTTCTAGTGCGTTGGCTGACGACCGTACCTTTTATAGTTCTTCTGCGGTCCTTCGGTACTCTCCAAGGAGCTTCATAGAATGAGTAACAAATACTCCCAACCCAAGGGCACCAGGTTCTTCTACGGCAAAGGTCAGTCAATTCGTTTCCTCCATTATCTGAGCATGCGCTTACCGAGACTTTTGCGTTGTACAGAAAACTTCTAAATCCTCTCCTTAACACCCGTCTCTCCTTTCCGCTTGCTATATTCTGCTACCCCGGCTTCGTTTTTCGAGTTGATTCGCCGTCGCTGGTGCTGTATTTACCTAAACCTAACCGCTGTCATTTTTGAGTAGGGTTGTAAATCGATTGTTGTGTACGAAAGGGTCTTGATTCTAAGGGTACCGGTATTTATTCATATTATACTATTAGACTATACACGCTACGGTCTTTCTCTTTCTCAGTCTTTCTCAGTCTCGCTCAGCATAGACCGATGCCCGAGCCTCAGCTTGAGGGAGGAGGATGGCTTGGCAACAGCCGAACCAGGCGCGTGATGTGATGAACCAACGCGAACCGGTGCAACCCCGCGTTGTCGTCCTGAATTCCGGTTAGGCGTTAATCACATTGCCGATGAGAGGCCTCTTATATGTTTGCTGGGTCCGCAAGCAAGCTATGCATTCGACTCCTTTACCCTCGACTATCTAGACCGCCGGTAATTGGGGTTCTTCATCCAGGCGCTGGACCAAAGCGACTTTCAACGACTACGGACTCACGACCGCCCTCCTCTCCGGACACTCCGAGCTCTGGGAAGTCTGAATCCACCCGTCCGACAATGGCGACGAGACGACTTGCGCAGCTCGTTAAAGAGCTCACACCACCGCCTCCCGTTGTTGGGACGCTCAAGCTGGGAGGTATCACGTATGAAGTGCCCGCTGCGCTGAACCCGTCGCGGTTGGCGAGGAGCTTGCGCTTGCTGGATATCAAGGACCCGGTCAATCTGGATAATTTGCATTTTATGCTGCAGAAGTATTTGCTTGGGCAGGATATCTTTTTGGTTTCGCAGCCTGGGCCGTATGCACGTCGGTTGGCGTTGACCTTTGCGAGGTGTGTAAAGCCACTGCCGGTTCCTGGGGATTCCGATGTTAACAGTGTTGGTGAGTTTAGCTTGATTAATTCGGAATATGAGTATATTGCGTTGCATAGGGATGTTGGAGAGACGGAATTGAAGCAGGTGCGTTGGTCGAGTTCGCGGGTGTTGTGCCGTGCAAGCTGACTGGTATTTCGCAGGGAAGGGAGATTCGTGAAGGCGGAAACCTTGTCTATGTCGACAGCCCGGCTGTGAACGCTGTGAAGCATGGTCGTTTGTTAATCTTGGAAGGAATAGAGAAGGCCGAGCGTGGTATCATGCCTGTAAGTCTACCCTACTTTCCCTGAGGAAGCTATTCGATTCTAATTCTCTTGTAGGTCCTGAACAATCTCCTAGAGAATCGAGAAATGTAAGCGACTCACGAGCTCTGCTTCGTTTGCATCCCACTGAACATTAGGCGTTATTTAGGAATCTAGACGACGGAACACATATTATCCACCCACTCCGCTACTCACAACTAGAAACCTCTGGCACCTTTACTTCGGAACAAGGAAAGATATTCATCCCGGCTCACAAGAACTTCCGGGTTATCGCAATCGCAGCCCCAGTCCCTCCATACCCTGGATACCCACTAGACCCTCCCTTCAGAAGTCGCTTCCAAGCCCGCTTCATTGACCCCATCGGCTCCTCCCTGGCAATTAACGGTCCCAATGAACCTGCAAGCGCAGACCAGGATGGCTCTCCTCATTCGCCTCCCCTGCTGAAAAAATTGCGCGAATTGATCCTCACAACGCAATATGCGAGTGAGTCGAGGAACGCACTTGAGGCCATCTCTAGAAATTCGCTCCCACCTTTCCCCCAGACAGCGATTGCGAAACTTCGGGCGTTGATCCAGGCGTTCCCTCCCCCCGACGAGCTCTCACCTGCCCAGCTTGGCCGGTTGGTCGTCACTGTGCACCCGGCGCTGGTGCATTCGACCCTTCAAGGCTGGGCCATCTTGAGCAGGCATACGGAGGAAGCGGGGTTGGGTGAGCTTGGTAGCCCGTCCATGTCTTCCCCGACGGAGGCTCTCGGGTTGCTTGGGTATCAAGTCCAGGCTATCGAGAGAGTCGATGACACCACCGCCCGCGTGACCTTTGCACCTCCTCCTGGACGACAAGAGCCTGTTGTGCTGAACGTCCCTGCGGGACCTCGACAACTTCGACTGTTCCCATTCAATGGGAAGTTGGAGTTTAACCCTACACCGAGGTTCATGGGGCTGTTGACTTGTTTCTTGCAAGCGCATGCGTTGGGGTGGGATATTTCGTTGATTCCGCCTGCGTTGCCTTCGACGGCTTCGTCTTCGACTACGACGTTGGTGAAGGTGTTCGGCCAGCTTTTGGGATATGATGCGGAGACGCTCCATATTTATAAGGAACTGGGTGGAAGAGAGCTTGTTATGAGAAGGAGGATTAAGGAGGGGGGTGCGACGAGTTGGGAGCCAAGGTACTATCATTCAGCCATTCTCCCAGCTTTTCTGTTTGTATCTGACATTTTNCTGCTTTTCTTTAGTCCCTTCGTCGAAGGCGTTTGGTCTGGCCGTCTGGTACACCTATCCGGACTTGATGTGATCGGCTCAACAGCAGGCTCGTTATCAAGAATCATCCAAGATCGCGAGATCGAGCTCTGGGAAGGCAAACGCGTTGTCGGCGAAGCATCCCCGGAGGAGCTCAAAGAGGGCCAACTGACCGTCTCCCATCCGTCATTCCGGACCATCGTCACGGCGTCCAAGTCCCTCCCACTGAAGGATTGGGTATCGGACGAGCACGCGAACATGTTCTTCACTTTACCGAGCCACCCCATGGATCCTGAAGAAGAGGCTGCAGTCCTGCGTGCTGCGGGTTGTCCAGAGGGGACCGTCAATATCCTATTGTCGTTTGCGGATAAGTACAGGCGAAGTCTGTCGGGAGACAATGTCATCAAGAACAGGCGACTTGGTACTCGAACTCTCGTCAGCATTGCGAGGAGGATCGCGGTTGCTCCACAAGAGGACCATGATCTGTATACCTTGATTTCTCGGTCGCTGTTGGCCGAGTTCTTGCCAGCTGTCGAGAAGTTGAATTTGAATACCCTGTTGGAGGATTCGAATATCTTCAAGAGGACTGATCCTGTGGGTGCTTTCGTTATACCCATGCGACTCGCTGTACTGATATTGTTTCGTCATAGTTCTACCCCAATCCTATCGTCAAGGATGGTGTACTTGTCTTTCCCTCGCCCACACTGGGAGCTTCTGAGCTCAAGCCTACCACGTTACCCCTGTTCGTCGGTGCTCAGGACCCAGAGGGAGCAGCGTCTCATGTCCCGCACATGGAGCATTTCTACGATAACAGTATTCAAACTGGGTTGATGAAAGATATAGCTATTGACCTTGAAGTGCTGGGTGAACATGTGGTCTTGCTCGGGAATCAGGTTTGAGCCCGTCTTCCCAGAGTAGAGTCCTAGCGCTAACCCTTATGACAGGGAGTTGGAAAAAACAAAATCGTGGATCGCCTCTGCATGGTAAGCCTTGATCTTCCACTTTTTGTCTGAATATAAATATTAACTCCATCCTCCCAGTTGCTTGGCCGGCCAAGAGAATACATCCAACTGCACAGAGATACAACCGTCAACCAGCTCATGTTTACGACCGCCTTGGAAAATGGAGTCATCAACTACACCGATTCTCCGCTTCTTCGGGCTATCAAATACGGACGCTTCATTATCATCGATGAGGCTGACAAGGCACCGGAACATGTCGTTGCCATCTTCCGCAGCTTGGCTGGACAGGGTGAACTTTCGCTCTCAGATGGACGGAGAGTTCGTTCTGTGAAGGAGAGAGAAGGAGATATCGTTGTGCATCCGAACTTCCGATTGATTCTTTTGGCTAATCGACCTGGTTATCGTATGCGTCGTTTCTTCCTTCCTGTTTGCAGAAGCTGACATTGGCATTATGATCGGTTTGACAGCTTTCCTTGGAAACCACTTCCTCCAAGTGCTCGGCGAGAACTTTAGCGCGCATTCTGTTAGCAATCCCGACCAAGAGTCTGAGCGGAAGCTTATTGGCCAGCTGGCACCAGAACTGAGCGAAGACCTTGTCTTGAGGCTCGTTGGTGCCTTCCATGACTTGAGGAAGGGGTACGAAAATGGGACTCTGAGCTACCCGTATTCTCTTCGAGGTGAGGGCATTCCATACCTCACATGACTATACCATTTATTGAATGATATTGGCTCCTTCCGTAGAGCTGATCAACCTCGTCCGACATCTCAAGGCTTACCCAAATGATACCCTCGGAGACGCACTTCGCAATGTCTTTGATTTCGATATCTACCGACCCGAGACCATTGACCATTTGGCTAAAATCCTTTTACACCATGGGTGAGTTCTATTGTGACATTTCGACAGAAATTTATACGAGGATGACTGACGACCAATATTAGCCTGGAAGTTCCTAACATTGGATTGGAAGGAGCCCGTGCGGCGATAAAGAAGAAGATCGAAGATGTTGAGTTTACACCTGAAGACGACAGCCTCGGGGAGCCGAAGGAGGGCGAACATGATGATAAGGAGCATCATGGAGGTAACAAGTGGGCTGGTGGAGTGAGTTTTTCTCAGTGTTGCTTTCTGACACATTGTAGCTGACTGAACCTCAATTTGGACAGACTGGAGGAAGGGACACAGCGGGCCTTGGTGGGGTCGGTGGATATAAGAGGTTGTACAAGGGAGGAGATGTCAAGCAGGTGGGCCCTTTCCAAATCGTTCGTTCGACGAAGCTTATCGACCATTGAACACCTCTTTCAGGTCCCTCAATCTCTCAAGGACAGAGTTCCAGACCATGTTCGTGAGAAGGCCCGGGAGATGGCTCGACAGGAGCTGCAGAGGAAACTCGACGAACTGGATATGACCATCTCAGAAGCGAAAGGCTACAGCCAGCTCCTTGCTGCTACACAAGGACACACCGTTTCCCTGCTCGACTTGTTGGAAAGTTCGTACCCCTTCCATATTTCACTTTCGTCCATCGAATAAACCCACTTCTTCTCAGATCTGGCTGCCAAGGAAGAGGAGCGAGTCTGGGTGAAGCGCCAGACCGACGGCGAGCTTGATGATAGTCGACTTACTGAAGGCTTGACCGGGGAGGCTACTGTCTACAAACGGCGTGGTATGGAGAAGCCTGAGTTAGGGAGACCTCAGCTGAAGTACGTACACTTGATTGCATTTTTCGGTTGACCGAAGCTTACGCCATCTTGCAACGCTAGGCCCAAACGAATCCGCTTCATTTTCGACCTTTCTGGGTCTATGTATCGATTCCAATACGATGGTCGTTTGCAACGGAGCATGGAAACAGGTGGGCGAAAGATTTGCTACTTGACACCAATGGTTTCACCCTGATCATTGTAATCGCAGCGGTCATGCTGATGGAGACGTTTGATCGTCTCTCCCGCAAGGAGAAGTATGCTTGGGATGTGAGTGGTGCTCTTTTTCGCCAAAGAAAACGGAAAAGGAGTCTAACTGTTCTTCTTCCCTTTGCAGATGACTGGTCACGTACGTTTGCTCAATTGGTTCCATTGAGCACATCTAATATTCGTTGCAGTCTGGAGACGGTCCTGACATCAGCCTTGTGCCACTTGACAAACCTCCGACCGAAGCGAAGGAACGATGGAAGGTCGCTGAGAAGATGTACATGGTTCCGCAGTATGCGTTTGCTGGAGACTTCACAGGTAGGTTCGATTGATTTACGGCGCTTTTGACGGTCATTCACAAGTTGCTTCTAGTGGAAGCAATAACAAAGGGTGTCACCGAAGTAGGATCATACGATGCTGACGACTGGTTTGTAATCGCCATTACTGTGCGTCAATTTATCCCTTCCTCTACTCGCAACCCGCTGATAGGATTCGCTCAGGATGCCAACTTCGGACGATATGGTATCACAGAGGAAGAGCTATCCAACGCGATGAAGAGGGACCCTAAAGTGAACACTGCGTTAATCTGTATTGGAGAAGGTGCAGAGGCCACTTGGTGAGGACATTCAAACCTGACTCTTGAAGCTGGGTCTCATTCTGTCTGTACTAGGATTCCGAAGAAGCTGCCTGGCAAAGGGTTCCGCGTTGCCAACACGGGTGACATACCAACGGTCCTGAGGAGCATCCTATCTACCATGGTAGATCGTAAATAAATAGTTGTAATCCTACCCTAGTACGATAACTAAATATTAAATGCTGCTTGAATACAACCTGGATCGTCGCATTGCATGAGGAGAGTTTTGACGGGTAAGCTTAAAAAGGAGTGATATTCCCGCGCTCTGTAAGGGCGCTCGTGAAGGAGAGCGATGGCTGCGGGCCTCTTCAAGTCGCCATGGCTGCCTACTTCTTCGCGTCACCTATCGATGTAGATATCAAGCTTGAAGGTGAAGAGCTCAGAAAGCAAGTCGAAATCAAAGGAGAGAAGGAGAAGACAGTATCATGCCCCATTTACTATGATGGCGACTCCGTTGGTGGGCAGGTACACCTGGTTGCCCTGATCTCACCTTGGAACCATTGCTGAAGCAGTATTCAGGTCTCAATACGAATTAGGGATGGGAAGAAGGCCACGCATGAGGGTGTCAAGGTCGAGTTCGTAGGCAACATCGGTACGTGCAGTCCAATACCACTTCGCCGCAGGGGCTAATCGAACACCGGCAGAGCTGTTCTACGACAGGGGCCACCACCATGAATTCCTCTCACTCTCGCAAGAGCTGGCCGCCCCAGGAGATATGCGTCAAGCTCAATCATTCGATTTCAATTTCAAGAATATCGAGAAGCAGTTTGAAAGCTACCAGGGCATAAATGTCAAATTGAGGTGAATAAATGGTCGGATATCTGCAATACTCTCCTTGTCTTTTCTAACGCATTTCTGACGTTGTGACCAGATACTTTGTGAGAGTTACTATCTCGAGAAGGATAGCGGATGTCGTGAAGGAGAAGGATATCTGGGTGCACTCGTTCCGTATGCCGCCAGACAGCAATAACTCCATCAAAATGGAGGTTGGGATCGAGGACTGCCTGCACATCGAGTTCGAGTACAATAAGTCCAAGTAAGTGGAATTATTCTCGACCTAGTTGAAGCTCTCATCCACCTTCGTATGGCTCAGGTATCATTTGAAGGACGTCATTGTTGGAAAGATCTATTTCCTGCTGGTTCGTATAAAGATCAAGCATATGGAACTGTCCATCATCCGCAGAGAAACCACGGGTTCACCTCCGAACCAGTACAACGAGAGCGAGACTATCACGAAGTTCGAGATCATGGACGGGGCGCCGATACGAGGTCCGTACACACGACTCCTTCTCCCCTTTTTGCCTTGATACTAATGACGGTTATATGCAGGAGAAACAATACCCATTCGACTCTTCCTCGGAGGCTTTGACTTAACCCCGACCTTCCGTGATGTGAACAAGAAGTTCAGCACAAGATACTATCTCAACCTTGTTCTAATTGACGAAGAGAACCGTCGTTACTTCAAGCAGCAGGAAATTACGATCTATCGCGAACCTGAAGCGGAGCTCGATCACCTACAACCTGTGGAGGTTCCTCAGCCAAACGACCACGTTCAAGTAGCACAACTTGATCCCCATACTCCGCTGTAATCTACCTCTGTCTTGTGTGTACTCATATCCTTATGAATTATTCTTCCAAACCTCCATGTCCGACTTAGGAGCAGATTATCCTAATACAGTACTGTGAGATGTAGAAGTCGACCACGGTGGTAAGAGAAGCATGATATCGTAGCACCTATGAAAGCAGCGAGCCAATGCATTAACCTTTAGAAAATAACTCAAATAAAAGTACCAAATAACTAAAAAATACACAGGAAACTGATACACAAGGACGGAAGCCATAGCTTCAGCAAAGGGTACAGATAGGTAGGTAGGTTCTCATACACGAAAAAAAATAAGTCCTAAGCAACACAARGGGGGTTGACAGACATCCTAGGCATTCTCACCCTCCAACTTCATCTGTGCAAAAGTCGGTGAACGAGGGGGGATCATGATGGGCTCTACGCGCACACTCCTCCGCATGGGCCCTGTCGCATGGTTCGACAGCGTCGGCGTCTTCGCAACATTAACCTGCCCAACCGTCTTCACCCGCGAGATCGCTCTCTGGCGGCCGTCAGCCGTGAACGCTGCTGCCCCTGGAGACGACGAGATGCTGGCGGAAGCGGAGATGGCCTTCTGGAGCTTGCGCTCCTCCTCCTCGACCTCGGGATGCTTGAGCCAGGGAATGGAGTTGCTGAGCTGGTGCGCGGCGGCGTCGATACTGTGTTGGCGGCGACGTTGCTCCTGCACCGAGTCTGCTGTCGTATCGGCACTTCCTTTCCGTTGCCTAGTAATACTCGCCTCGTCGAGCTGCTCTTGAGGGATCCAAGTAACTCTAGACGGCGGCCTCGAAGACCGACCTAAACTCGACGTGCTCGAATTCTCGTTCTGGGTGAAGTTGGGCCGTGGAGGAGACAAGCCTTCCCCCATGGAGGAATATCGAACAGGTGTAGTCGGGAGACCGTCACCTGGTGCGAAGGCTCGTTCGGGAGGGTAGGGCATCATCGATGAATTATGTTTCCATTTAGCGCCGTTCCTCTGGATTTCCGACGACCCGCCGGTCCTGACCGCAAGCTCGTTGAAAGGATCGTTCAGTCCACCCGGAGTGGGAGCAAGCGGGTTGAGGGTGACGGTATATCCTGAAGCTGGGCTAGTCATCAACTCCGAAGGGCTGGTTGGGACGCTGGCCGCATGAGGTCGCAACGCCGTCATATCGAGACGAGGCTGGGGGCGAAGGAGCGTAGGCCGGCTCAGAATCTCTTCTACGGGCGTCCTAGGCGTCCTGGGCGACACGGGTTCGTCCTCGAAAGGGTCAATCGACCTCGCTGTGCTGACGAACGACGGCTGGGGTCTCAGCGTCCTTGCTGTGCTAGGAGCCGAGTTCGAAATCATGATTCGAGGCGCGCTTGTACCATCTGAAGACGGCGTTCCCAACCCTTTCTCTTCGTCATCCACCTTCGCCCGGCCCTTGCCCTGCTTCTGTCCAGCAAGCTTGGGGCCCGATGGCAATCCGTTGAACGCGTTGAACACGACGCTGGACCTTGCGCTCTTGCCGAACATGCTGGGCGTTGAGTGGTCGTCTTCCCAAACCGTCACCTCCAAGCCACCGATGACAGGGCGACCGTTGTAGGTCACAGGCGGGCCAGGGAACTGCTCCGCCAGCTCGCGCACAGCTTGTATGCTATCCGGTCGAGCTTCAAAGGTGCTGTAATCAGAAACGATTCGGAACTTTGAAACGGTGGAAGCGTCCATGGACCCCTTCCGAGGTTGATACTTCGATGGCGGCGGATCCTGGGAGTCGGTGGAGTACATGGAAACCATCGTCTGCCGAACGTCGTTCATTGGAGCAGGGACCGAGCGAGGGGGGCCTTCCAGCAACTTGGTCTTGACAGACGCCTGATAGATGCGTGCGCGAGCGGAGCTTTGGGACAACGTGCGTTGAGGTGCGGTGACGATCTCGACGGGCGAATCAGCGAGGGACTGGGACATGGAGGACCGCACATCCTTCTCTGTATCCGCAAGAATGAAAGGTCGGAGCTTCCCGTTGGGTTGGACGATTGACGGTTCCGGGGGGGCTTGTTGCGGTCGACTTCTGGACGTTGCACTCTCCACATCCTTGGCCCAGAAAGGGTTGCCTGGACGGAGCGACTCGCTCGAGATGGAGTTCCGGGACTGGTTGGACGACAGCCACTCGGACACAGGCCTTGACGCGACCGTATCTGCCATTATCCGTGGGCTAGGAAAACCCCCTGTCGAAAAGCGAAGTTGCAGAGTTGGTGCACCACCCGAGTTACGGTACTGAACTGTCACACGATCCGACCGCCTGCCTGGTGACTGGGTCATATTCTCGAAGGTGGTGATTCCTTTCACCTCCTGCAAGGAACGCAGGTGGGTTTCAGGCGTGCTCGTATTCGATTGCTGGATTTTCCTATTGTAGTTGAAGGTGGGACTGGCCAAGAGATGTCCGAAACCATTCAGTTGAGGAGGGGTGACTTGTCGAAATGTACTCAAACGAGGGTTCGAGATGAGGTTCTTGAGACCACGAGAGTTCTTGGGACCACGAGAGATCTGCCGGAAGGCACGGGGCTGGAACCGCTCAGCTTCGACTTTGGCGTCGTACAGCTCGGCGCTGACAGCACGGAAGTCTTGAATCTCATCGACTCTGGATGATAGCAACAAGTTAGAAAGACATGGAACAATCCACACGACCGCCACTTACCCTTTGACGATGCCAAGGGAGAGGCAGGCTCGTGCAAGGAATCGGATGAACCGTCGTGTAAGGACGATTTCAAAGCCACCGCCTGCGAAGCCGATGACGGATTCAATAGCTCCCAGTTTCATACCAGCGGCCAACCAGCCGATTCCGTTGAGCATATGGCTTGCATCCTGACCGAGGTTCTCAAATCGACGCTGGTTGAAGATGGCCGTAATCAGACGAAAGGCGGTGATCAAAAATATGGTTGCTTGGAAGAGAGTGACGAGGGCGAGGGACAGGGAAGAGAAGAAAGCATTGACGGAGAAATTCCTCTGCGTGGTGAAACCGATGAGAATTTGGGCTGGGTCCTGTGGGTTGGTACCTAGACGACAGGCAGATTGAGCCAACTGATACTACTCGGACAATTTGCCTACTACTTACGTCTCTGGATCCCCACGAACGATGCTACTTCGTTTGAGCCCACGATGGCCGGAATGAGGATAAGCAGCACCAGGCAGGCCACCTTGCCGAGCTTCTTGGGTAGGGAGAGGGCGTTTGGGAGAAGTTCGGAGTCAGAATAGATGTAGAGAAAGAAAGTGTAGAGGAATAGGGGAACGAAGGATGCGACACCTATTGCTCTCTTAGCCAAGCACGTAGGTATAAAGTAACCATGAACGTACCGATGGTAACATCAAGGCCAGAGAAGACATCGACATTATTCTGTGCTGCGCCGAGAACACGTGTGAGGAGCTCGAGGACGCTCAAAATGAAGTAAATCCATCCTTCAGCTGTCAGCAGGAGATGACGTCTGTGACGGATATTAAATGGACGCGATCAGAACTGTTAATATAGCGAATGAATACCAAACGTACCGATGGCCCGAATTCCAGAGAGTGATGATCAACGAACTGGTGGATATCACTTCTAGGAGGGTGGGGATGAGGATAATAAAGCCCTGAGCTTGGCTCAAAGGAACGCAGCGAAGGATGGTTGCTGAGGAGAGACAGAATGAAGAGGACATTTATTGGCCTCCGTGTTCTTGAGTATTTTGGTGTCCAAGGGTATTTCAGAGCTGCTTGACGAATTCGAAGGTCGAAGGGGATTTCCAAAGCATTTCCAAGAGTAAGTTGAAAAGTGAAATAACAGCAATGCAGCCGAGAAAAGAAGGCCGAGACAAGGGTGAAAAGAGTGAACGAATGTGAAGGAATGAAAATGTGCAGAGCTGGCTGCAAGAGAAGGGGCCTTAGGCGGACACCGTCGCACCCTCAGACGGCCAAAGAAAAGTGGGCTTGAAAAAGAGAAGGGGAAGAGAGAAACAGTGGTCCACCAACGCTGAGCGCACTAATGCTAGCGACTCAGAGCGACCCAATCACGGTCGAGGTTCCCATAGCAAATCCGTAACAATCTGGGAGGATTCACACATCGACTGACAAGTCGGTTGCTATAGGTATGCAGTTGTAGGCCCAAAATAAGGGTACGGCAGCCAACCAAAAATACGATGCACTCACTCTGAATAGGATACAAGGCACCAACATCCTACATAGACATTCACAATTACTGGGATTTTCTTGGTGTAAACACCCAGATCCCGGGCTCGCACGGTGGCCGTCGCTCGGTATCAAATGCACACTACTAAGCCCAGAGCAACCCCATGAGTTCATCGTTGCACCAGACCGCACGGTCGATAAAGGCTGCCCAACTTCTTCAAATTCTTGTGGGATGCCTAGCCACCGGCGGTTGCTTTTTGTTCAGTTGCTTTTTGTTCACTCGCTCTAGGTTCCTCGGTTCGGGCTGGATCCTTGGAAATTGAAGCATTTAGTGGTCGCCATCCGTGGCATCCCGTAAAGCTCGTCGACGATATCAATCAAATGACGAGAATTACAGAGGGGAACGCAGAGCGACGTTTCAGGGCCGAGGATGGCAAGGAGGGGACATCAAAGGCCTCTGAACCAAACAAGTCAAAAGCGAACCGGATCGGTTTGCCTTCACATGAAGTTCTATTCTTAGCCATGGTTTTCTTCGTCTCTTGAATCCAACCCTCCGATTGCATGCCTCTTCCTCTGAAAAGTCAACGTTGAAGACTCTATATCATTTGAACTGCTAGCCATGGTGGTGAGTATCGATTCTCACTCGAATTCGGGCAATGTCGCTCAGATATTGGCGTCAAGAAAATCTCAGCTCTTCAGCACGACCCCGCCCTCCATGTCCCTCTGCGGCCTGGCGATCCTACCCCCATTCAACGCAATCTCAACCCGAGCATGCACCCTTTTGCAAAAGCGAGGGAACGGACACGGGCCCTCAACGCCGCCAAGCTCGACAAAATCTTCTCGAAACCTTTCGTTGACAGTCTGGAGGGACATATAGATGCCGTCGAAGTTCTAGCGAAGCCCTTGGAATCTCTAACTACCGTGGCTAGCGGCAGCTGGGATGGAGGTGAGTCTATTTCCATTGCTTAAACCTTGTAACAGTGTAACCCGAGACGCGGAAGAACGTCAAGTTGCTAGCCAACTCACTCTCTTGGCCATATCTCCCATTCACTCGACTCTAATGTTATGGTTCTCAGTTGACTAACACGCTGAAATCTAGGACTTATTCTGCACAACCTGCACACACGTTCAGAAATATTAAAACTTCCGCAAGCTCACAAGGGCAAGATTTCTGGCCTATGTTTCGCGGATTCTAAAGGCAGTCGGCTATTGAGTTGCGGTGTTGACAAACATGTAAGACTCTGGAAAGTCGGCACGGGAGATGGAGAAGAGGAATTGGACTCGATTACAACAAGCCAAGAAGTGTGTTTTCTCTCTCGATCTCAGATAGCCATGTTTTAACCTTTTCCAGCCGCTTCGCGTGTTCCCTTGGAAAACTTCCTTCAAGTGGGTTGCTTTTTGGCTACCGCTCGCTTCGCCTCTGACCAATCACTATAGCTCAATTGACCACCATCGGTCAGATCCTCTCTTCGCTACTGCCTCTAGCACCGTCCAAATTTGGGATGAGACCAAGTGAGCTAGCCATGCTCCACGCAGCAGTCATTTTCGATCTAACATTGCACTAGATCAGCACCTATATCTAACCTCACCTTCCCAACATCCAATGAGACCGTTTCCTCCGTCCGATTCAATCTTGCCGAACCCTCAGTCCTTGCCAGCGTCGGCTCAGACCGAACATTTACACTATACGACATCCGAACAGGCAAAGCGGAAAGACGTGTCGTCATGCAGGTACGTGATACCCTCAATCTATCAATCGCACTGAACTCCATATTCATCGTTCTGCCGGCCCCCCTTTTCGATAGTTCCGCTCCAACGCACTGTCATGGTCGCCTACTCTGCCTACTATGGCTCTTCTAGCATCAGAAGACCACAATCTGTACACGTTTGACGTCCGACATCTGGCGGCGCCGGTTCAGATATACAAAGGCCATGTTGCCGCGGTGATGAGCTGCGAATGGGCTCCGACTGGAGTCGAGTTTGTGAGTGGTGGTTGGGATAGGACCGTACGGATATGGTCGAGTCAGGAAGCGGGTGGGAAGGAGAAGGGGCCTGGTGGAAGGGAGGTTGTGTATCATACGAAGCGGATGCAGAGGTGAGTTGTGTGTTCTGTTCTGTTAGTTCCTGGTTGCCAACTGGGTTTTCCTGACTCTTTTTGTTATGTACAAGGTAACGTCAACGATTTATTCGTCTGATGCTCGGTACATACTATCTGGTTTAGATGATGGTAATGTGAGGATCTGGAAGGCGAAGGCGTCCGATAAACTGGGTGTTATCACAGCTCGGGAGAGAGCAGCGATGGAGTACCGGCAGAGCTTGACTAAGAGGTGGTCTGTCGACAAGGATGTCGGGCGTGTCATGCGGTTAGTGCTAGAAGCTTTCACTCGGCTTTGGTGAACTAGAATTCTCTGACCCAACGTTGGTTTTATTTTTCACCCAGGAATCGGCATTTACCAAAGGCCGTATACAAGGCTTCGCAGCTCAAGACCACGATGTTGGACGCACGCCGTGTCAAGGAGGAGCGGAGAAGAAAACATACTCGTGCGGGAGATTCAAAACCGGTCGCGGAGAAGAAAAAAGTCATTTTTGCGGAACAATCATAATCTCGTTCGCGTTATTTCGATGGCATCCTTATTGTATATACAAGTGCTGATTAAGACTTCATTGCTCCCAAGTTGTATCCGTTTTGTCGAATTATTTGGGTCTATCCGATTCCCAGGTCTTTGGTGGGTGGGGCCTACGAATATGTAGCTGCGGCTATGCTCTAGACAAGACAGCTCGGAACCATCGTCATCTGTGAAGACGACAAGGCAAAAATTCCGATGGTATAGATACAGCATAATCGTTTTACCTTTCTTCAAGACTTGAAGTCAAGAACAAATGAAGTTACCAATTAGAAAATATAATAGGCATACAGATAGATGTATGACCTATCAGTGTGTCCGACTCTATCATACAAGGGGTGGTGGGTCAAAGGACATCCTAGGTCTTCTCTATTCAGGATATGGGCATCCGTCGAAGCTCATGTTCACCTTGTCTACTCGCCTGCTGGACGCTATGAACAGCTCGAGAGGAGGGCGCGGTGCTGCATTCAGTTCCTTCCACTTGAATCGAGCACGAGTAACGATCCATTCTAGCACCTGTTGATTTTCAAGCCTATTCAGCGACTGTTTTACTTTCGAGGTCCAAAAGCGAACGCACGTGGAAAGAATCTTCAAGTGACACCAGGCTTGGCTGGAATTCAGGTTACCACCATGGTAAAACCAGAACCAAGAGTTAAGGGCACTTACCATAATATACACCGTTTCTTCGCCAGTCGGGGAGGATCGAGTTAGGTGTTCAGGGAACTGTAGGAGGGTTGAGCAATTAGTTCCATGTCTCTAAAGAATTGGACGAATAACAATACGTTAGAACGGATATGTGTTGATGCGCGTTGTAGATCTTGTTGTAGTGCTTCGTATGTGTGTTCGGTGAATTGGATAGTCCCGTCTTGTCCGAATGAACTGGGAAGATATTGACTGCTTTTTACCCAGGGCTTAATGCGGTCAGGGTATTCGATCCCCAGCGCCAATTCTTTGCTCCAATCGGTAAGCATATACAAAAGGAGATCTCGGCTACACACGGGGGCTACGTAGAAGACTGAGTGGGAAAAGGCATAGAGGAACAACGAGCCGGGGGTAGATGAGCACCAGGTATACAGGGGCGGATTGGCCTTGAAGAGATCAATCTGCTTGATAAGGCTGTGGGGCTCGGTTTCCATGACAAACAACCACCAGTGGGGGAAAAAGTATGTCAAGGAGTCATAGTTTGGCAGGGTTTTGAGCACTATGCAGAAGTAATAGTAGGCCATACGAAGGTGAAATGAGGGCTGGACAAAGAAGTCACCCGATCGATTTCGAGTGACGAGGAAGTCCCGCAGGGACTTATGGCACATTGTCACGTCGCCCTGTTCGTCGGAGCCGGGAACGTGGACAATTGCTTGCAGGTTCAACAGGACATGGACAACCTGGAAAACCTCGATGTCAAGAAAGTGCGCTATCCCGACAATGGGCAGTGGGCGACGGAGGAGGGTTATGGTAGAAATGATGTCATGGAAGTAGGGGACATGCTGCGAACGGGCAAGGGTTTGCTGGTACAGGCCGTCGAGTCCATTCATTTTGAGAGTGAGTGGAAGCCGGGCCATAGGGGTTAAAGGATCCTCCCTGGTAGGTGATTGGACGATAAATTTGAATACTGTCGACGCGAGGATGAAGGATGAGCCAACGTGGTCCAGCAACTCCCCCATGTCCAACTTCGTAGGCCATTTTCCATGTGCATTAACGTACGCTCGGATGACGCGGTCCCGCTTTGCCCTCGAGTTAAACGACAACTCTAGGAACTTCTCGATATCTTCCCGGGGTTGGTGATTGTCGAGATTGCATAACAGAACCCCATCCCCGTCCAGACGCTCGCGGATGTGTTGTTCTACTCGACTGGCGATGAAGAAACGGAGCGGAATGGTGGGATTTTCTTCGAAAAAGACGAGCATGTGATCGATGAACTCCTCCACGCCTGGTTTGTCGTCGCACTCATCGAGTCCATCGATGACAATGATGAAAGGGCCTTTGGTGAGCGCCATTTCGAGAATATCCCCTTCCATAACAGCCTGGAACGGTCGGTAGACCAAACGCTCGAGTTGTCTGGTCAAGGAGACGCTGTTGTTCAGCAGCCCTGCATCTGCCTCCAAAGCGGCTTCGATGAACGGAACCGTTGCAGGCAGCGTAGACGCCATTTGACTTGCCAATGTCACGGCRAATCYATTCATCGTGCTCCTATCGCCYGCKTTMYGAAAGAAAAAGTAGCTTGCAAGCAAGCGCCCAGATCCTTCAAATACGTCGGCGATTTTCAACGAAACAGCTGACTTTCCACAGCCAGCGAACCCATGCAGCCAGAAGATGTGGGGAGTTGGGGCGTAGACCACCACGGCGGAAGAGACAGTCTCGATGTCCCCATCCCCCGCCTCGTCTATCGTGTCTGCCCAATCGGTGATTTCTTTGATAACCCTCTCCCTCGTTCCGGGAAAACACGCAGAGTCTGGTGGAGAGATCTTTATATTACGGGTGTGGGATGCATCGGCAATTGGGTTAAGCCGAGAGACGAGGTCTGAAAGCTTGGCGTTAGGAACTGGTATCTAAATACGTATCCATTGCGCTCCCTTACCTCTCAGAGTATGCTGATTTACGATGATGGTTTGTTGATCGATATGGAAATTATGGGCCCCGGAGAAGAATTGGATGCCTAGGGGCGTGGCTGCTGCCATTTGACAGACTGCGATGAGGATTCGAAGCGGATAGAGGATGAAAATGTGGACGTGGTGCGAGGGCAAGAATATAGACGCCTGCCAATGTACAATGTGAGGATGGTCCCCTGAGAGGGTGGCAAAGACATACCAATATGTCACAGCACTTGCAAAGCGCCGCACGCCGGAGATTGACTCTTCCCACTGCCAGAGTAGCAGACCCATGCGAGACACCTGAGAGAGCCACAGCAGCCACAGCATGGATGGAGAAGGTGGTCGACATCTATAACGGTACTCTTGTTACAGAGAAACGGCGACGGATTATCCATTTCACCACGAGTGGAATCGAGGATCACCAATGCCACACTCACGAGTCTAGAGATCCGAGCTCTGTTCAACCGCAAGACTTACCTCAAGAAAGCTTAGAGCACCAATTGCAGAAATTAACGCAGTATGAGGCTTACGATAGGAATGAAGTATGCGGCGATCGCCTTTGTGAAGCTGGAAGACGTTGAGGTCCATTCTGAAAGGTACCATCGTCGACAGCGAAGCCTCACCATCCGACAAGGACAGAGAACCGGCCCAAAAAGTTGTTGGAGCGTTGAACGCCATGCCACGACCACAGTCGGCGGAACCCACAACTCAAGAGGGGTCTGTCTTTTGTAACGGAGGGACGAGTGCTGCTATAATATCGGTGGGAGATTCGTTCTCTGAGAAGGAGGAGCGATGCTGGACGCACGCGAGCGGAGAAAAAACAGACCCGTGCGGGAGATTCAAGACCGGTGGCGGAGAAGAAAAAAGCCATCTTGCGGAACAATCATACCTTCGTTCGCGTCATTTCGATGGCATCTTTTTTGTATATAAGAGTACTGATTACGGCCTCATCGATTCCAAGTTGGATCCGTTTTGTCAAATTATTTGGGTCTATCTGATTCCCAGGTCTTTGGTATATGCTCGAGACTTCCCGGAACCATCGTCATCTGTGAAGACGACAAAGCAAAAATTCTGATGGTATAGATACAGCATAATCGTTTAACCTTCCTTCAAGACTTGAAGAGGCAGTGGTGGACAAACCAAACCCTTTTAGCATGGCAAAGATTGACGCGACATATCGCGAGCGAAAGAACAAATCAAGAAGTCCTGAGTCACGAACAAATGAAGTCACCAAGTAGCAAGTATAATAGGCATACAGATAGATATACGACCTACGAGTGTGTCCGACTCTATCATACAAGGGGTGGTGGGTCAAAGAACATCCTAGGGTTCCTCTACTCAGGATATGGGCATCCGTCGAAGCTCATGTTTACCTCGTACGCTCGCTCGTCGTATCCTATGAACAGCTCAAGAGGAGGGCGCGGTGCTGCATTCAGCTCCTCCCACTTGAATCGAGCACGAGTAACGATCCATTCTAGCGCCTGTTGATGTTAAAGCCTATTCAGCGACTGTTTTACTTTCGAGGTCCAAAAGCGAACGCACGTGGAAAGAATGTTCAAGTGACATCCGGCTTGGCTCGAATTCAGGTTACCACCATGGTATGGTAAAACCAGAACCAAGAGTTAAGGGCACTTACCATAACATTCACCGTTTCTTCGCCAGTCGGGGAGGATCGAGTTAGGTGTTCAGAGAACTGTTGAGCAATTAGTTCCATGTCTCTGAAGAATTGGAAGAATGACAATACGTTAGAATGAATATGTGGTGATGCGCGCTGTAGATCTTGATGTAGTGCTTCGTATGTGTGTTCGGTGAATTGAATGCTAATCTCGTCTTGTCTGATTGGCCAGGGAAGATATTGACTGCTTTTTACCCAGTGCTTAATGCAGTCCGGGTATTCGATCCCCAGCGCCAATTCTTTGCTCCAACTGGTAAGCATATACAAAAGGACATCTGGGCTAGACACGGGGCTCAGGAAGAAGACTGAGCGGAAAAAGGCATAGAGGAAGAACGAGCCGGGGGTAGGTGGGCACCAGGTATACAGGGGCGGATTGGCCTTGAAGAGATCAATCTGCTTGATAAGGCTGTGGGGTTCGGTTTCAGTAACAAACGAGCTCCAGTGGGGGAACAAGGCTGTCCAGTAATAGAATGGCGAGTCTGTGAGCGTTGCGCAGAAGGAATGGTAGGCTATACGAAGGTGAAATGAGGGCTGGACAAAGAAGTCACCCGATCGATTTTGAGTGACGAGGAAGTCCCGCAGGGACTTATGGCACAGTGTCACGTCGCCCTGTTCGTCGGAGCCGGGAACATGGACAATTGCTTGCAGGTTCAACAGGACATGGACAACCTGAAAAGCCTCGATGTCAAGAAAGCGCGCTATCCCGACGATGGGCAGTGGGCGATGGAGGCGGGTTATGGTAGAGATGATGTCATGGAAGTAGGGGACATGCTGCGAACGGGCAAGGGTTTGTTGGTATAGGCCGTCGAGTCCATTCATTTTGAGAGTGAGTGGAAGCCGGGCCATAGGGGTTAAAGGATCCTCCCTGGTAGGTGATTGGACGATAAATTTGAATACTGTCGACGCGAGGATGAAGGATGAGCCAACGTGGTCCAGCAACTCCCCCATG
>SDEE01000019.1:0-198291 GCA_004126415.1 Candolleomyces aberdarensis
CGGTAAGGGTAAGGGTAAGAAATAAGGGTAGCCAGACGCCGAGAGAGAGAGAGCGCGTAACCTATGAGTAGCAACGCTCAACGAGGGAAGGGAAGGAAGGGTTAAAAGGAAAAAGAGAGAAAATGAAAGAACAATACTCTTGTAATATAGTTATCCTAGTAGAATGAAATGCTACGACCGCCAGTATTCCAACCAAATGATCGAAAGGGAACATACATCGATGAAAATACACGAGATAAGTGAGGAGAGGAAGGAAATACCAATAGAGAGAGCAAGGCGGATGATGCAGGACGGGACGGGACGGTAGAGAGTAAGAGCGGGATCACTCTTGACCAAAACCTTCCGTTTCCCTAAATAGAGTTGAAGATTCAAACGTGAGTTCAAATTAATATGGAGCCGAAAAGAGAACACTGACTCTATAGCGAACGAAAGCTTTTGCTCTAGACTTTCATAGTCTTCATACGGCGGTAAATCCAGCCGATTGAAGCAAGTATGGCTTCTCGGGAGACCTGACGGGTCCCCAGACTTCTCAATCGTGAACCGTCGAGGACCATCAGATCCTTGCAAGTCCTTGAACCCATTGACGGGAACCCTCGACGTCCCCGTCGTGAACTGCAGGAGACGGGCCTTCTTCTCCGCCGGCCATGATCGTATGCATTGCCAGAACCATTCGATAACCTGGTCCGTCTTCTCATAACCGCGGTAGTCGGTAAACTTGCTCCAATCATCCCTACATCAAACAAGCTCCGATGAGCACATTGTCTTTCGCACAAGAAGAAAAAATGACGCAGCACTTACATATCGATGTCGGACATCCCACCAATGAGCAGCTCAAGCTCGCGCTCATCGAACACGTTGACAAGGTCGCGAGGGATCAACTCGAGCAAGCCGTCCATGAAGGCGTCAAACTGCTCCTTGACCCGCCTGGAGATACGGTACTCCACAACGAGGTCCACGTACTCCTTCTTGTTCTCCTCGGTGACATCGATGCCTTCACCTCCAGGCTTGAGTTCAATGGTGACCATCTCGCCAAACCTCTCTTCTGTGATAGAGAAGGTCTCGTAAAGTACGTCAGTAATGTCGTTTTCCCTGTCAGTCATTAAAAAAAATTGTTTTGTTAGTATATGGTAATGATATCACCAAGAGCATATGGGTGCACACGTACAACATCCACTTGAGAGATCGGTGTAATTCGGTGTTGACAGCCTCCAGATCGGACAGCGCCATGGGCTTGCCAAGAATCATCTTGTAGAGACTAGGCACGAAATAGGCATCCAAGAAACGCCGATGGAAGATGGCCAACCCCACAATACGACCAATGAACTTGAAGTAGCTCAAATGGTCAGGATTGATGCCGGATGCGGGGTTGATCTGCAGCGTATAATTGTCGTGCGTCGAATATTCAAACAACCCATAGCTAGGGTTGAATATTTCATGCGACAAGAGGAAGAACCATTCTCTGCAGTAAACAAGGAGGTCGAGTCAGGAACAACGTCGGAGCCAGAGCGAGCGAGTGACATGGAAACGCACCTTGAGACACCACCGTAGTCGAGCCCATCTTCGCCATCGAAACTGACCATCAATCTTCGTTTCAAATCCTCGCCAGTCAAAGCCATGACTGCGCCATAACTGTCCTCCAATACCCGATTCCGCCTAACTTTGACTTCGCATTTACCAGGCAAGACGCGCATCTTCGGCTGGCTGCGGAAATACACCACTTTCCGTCTGTAATCACGTTTGTACTGCGGAGCGTTGCTGTCAACGTCTGAAGGTATACGGGGATCATCCCATGAGGTCGTTCGGGTGTTATGGTCGACGAAATAGACCCTTCCGGTCGAAGTGAGCCGCATTTCCCATCCAGAGGGCAAGGGACCAAGATTGGGGTTGGCCACCCTGGGTTGAGCGGTCTGGTTCTGTTGGCTTGCTCGTCTCGGGTCGGTCCATGTCGTCGTTCGAGTGTGATGGTCCACGAAATAAGGACGACCTTCTGGCGTACGGCGCTCCTCCCAGCCCAGCGGAAGGGGAATGTCTTGATAAGTGTTTGATGTCGAGGTTGTCGAGGCGGGAGGGGGAGCTACCGCCACAGGACCGGGCTGTGCAGTCACACTTTGCACCCGCACAGGCCCTGGAGGAGGTGCATTGGCAGAAGTGGGCCGCTGAACAGGGACTTGGCCAAGGTGGTTGGGTCGGTGCCATGAGGTGGTGCGCGCGTTGTGGTCGACGTAATAGACTCGATTTTGCCCATCGTACCGACGCTCCCATCCGGGCGGCAGAGGGTTCCCTTGTTCGTCATCTGTCATTCGAGTTGGGGCAGCGGTAGACATGGGTCGGGGCATTTCCATCCGAGCTGGGGGGCGGTCGGGGGCGTTCAAAGCAGCATGCTGGGGAATGGAATGGGGCGTGCTCATTGGACGGGTAATCTCTTCGTTGGGTCTGACAGAGTTTAGAGAGGGGATGGTGGGTATGTTCTGCTGTTGAGGCTCGTGGTGATGCTGTTGCGGGGGTGATGGCTGTGCTGGGTACGGGGTCTGTGCCATTACTGGGTGGTGAGGCTGCGCCATAGGCTGATTGGGCTGGTTAGGGAAGGAGAAACTGAATGATATCTTGCCGTATACCGGCAGATTGTTGCTCGACATTGTTAGATCTCTGGTGATGATTGACCCTTGGTTGGCATGTGCATAGCTACAGGCCTCTTGAGCAGTGATATTGATTACACCCAGGAAGCCTGCAAGAATGGGATCAGCGAAACGGGTCGGTGCGATATGTGAAAGGAGCCAGTCACCTTGATCCCGTTTCTTGAATTTCTTGTGGTCGAAAATCTGGATGGCGATCATAGACGAATCTCGGACGGAGCTGGAGAGGCCAGTTTCAGCGAGCATAGGAGGGTAGGAGCGGGAGCGAGAAGGGCCTACACATCGAAGTGCTCGTTCCAGACTGGACTCAACGTTCGCCTGGTGATTGCAGTTGTGCTGATTTGCTCGNCGTCGACGGTGAGGACAGCGAATGGATCCGGAAGACTGAGGAGCTCCCGCTTGACCAAGCCATTTGCGCCGAATACTTTTGGGACGGGGCGCTGTTAATGAATGAAGGCTTGTGGGTGCTGCGAGCGGTCACTCACGTTTGACTCTGAGAGGGCGCTCAGGATCAGAGGCCAATCTGGGGAGGAAGGAGAACGGTCGGATTAGCATGATGGGGGGGAAGAAGGAGCCACGTACCTGCTCGAGCTCGCCAATGCCATGAGCGAGGAGGACGGGTGAGGCGAAAGGGACAGCGCTCAGGGACGAGCCAGGAGCTGAGGGGCAGGCAAGCTTAGGTATCAGGAGAATTGTCAGACTCTGAGCACCGTGCGGACGGTCCCAGTACCGTCACCCGGCCGTCAATTCCACGTGCCATCCCTGCTCCTCGTTCTCTGCAATGGCGCACGGCTGCTGGTCCACTGGTTATTCTCTGTCCTCATTATTTACCAAGGGACATCCCTATGAATGTCTTGGGCGGTGGCTTTCCTTTCTTGGGTGTGGCGGCATCTTGTGGCTTGGACTCGCGCACTGTGCCATTGTGTCTTTACAACCCCGACATGCGCCTCAACCGCGCCCCACTGTCTGAGCTGGCTTGGACGCGTATTTCTACTGGGCTGGCTCCCTTTAAGACTCTGCAACTGCTGCCATGTCCTCCCTCCCTCGTAAACCCCCCACTCGCGAAATGGCTCCTCGTGCCTCTCGGAATCACAAACCTGCAAGCGTCCACAGCAACCAGTCCACTCCTTCATCTCCCGACAAGTCTTCTCCAAGCTCTTGTGCAGACCTTAAGCATGCCTTTCCTTCGATCTACGCGTCGATGGGTCTTATGGAGCGCTATCACTCAAAGAACAACGTTTCCGACTGGCGAACAGTAGCATCGGTATTCCTCTCTACGTACCAATCTATTCTTGTCGAAACTGTGAAATTCTCCGGTGTCGACTCGTCTGACAGTGACTTGCGAGAGTGCCGAGCTCGCGGGGTCGGCCTTGGAAAGGCACTCGAACGGCACATTCAGAATCTTGCCACTCACAGCGACCCAAAATCACTCACTTTGGCCTTTGAGCACGTCAAGATGACTCTGGCCGCTCTCGAGAACCTGTACCAGGTGTCTCTCCTCAGAATTCGACAGAAAAAGTCACTTCCTGAGCTCCCACTCGATGAAGGCAGCGATTGTGGCTCCGTTTATCACGACGCCGTCTCCACCGGCCACAGCGAACTTCAACCCGCCACAGTTTTCTCGCCAGCGCGCGATCCGTCGTCCCTAGAGCCAAGACGAACGCCAATTGTTAGCCCATCCGCCGGCAGATGAAGGCATTCGAGTGTATGAGACACAAATGCGCTATTGACCATCTCAATCTCCTCCAATGTCGTCCTCCACCTCAAAATATCCTGCTCAGCATCCTCCTTTTCTTCCTGAATAGCGTTTCGTTCCGTGTCATGCACACCCAGCTTCTGAAGCTCATCGACAAGAGTCCAAAGCTCCTCTTGTTTCTTCTCGATTTCCGCTCCAAACCTCTCCCGAAGCCTCTTTCCGGCAGTGGTTCCCACCAGTTTCCTCGTCTCGCAAGCTTCACTTTGCACCTGGAGCACCTCCTCCCCTTTTGACAACATAGATGTAATCCACTCCAAAGGATCCCCAACAGACGCGCCCAAGATTTCCTCCCGGGCCACTGAATCAGAGAAAGTCCCAAATCTCTTAAATTCAACTCCTCCATCGACAAGAGACTTGAGCAGAGATTCGGCTTCTTCATAGCGTTGAAATGGGGATACTGCCGTAGCGATCGCTTGGGGTTTTGTCGCAACATTTGTACCCTCTCCGGTGCCCTCGTCCCGATTCCAATTGGTTGTGAGCACCACCACGTTTTTGAGCGCATTCGGCCCTGAAATGTCTTTGACAAGGTTGAAGTTCTCGCGATCAATAAGCGTGAACCTGGGCTTCGAGATGTTGTAACACCAGACGAGGGATGCGAACCGACAACCACTCTGGTATCTGGCGTGCACAACATAGTGAGACTCCTTGATTCCTCCATACGAGACAAGATGGTGACTCACTGTACTCCCAAATACGCAGCCATTGCTTTCAACACCGAGGTGTGGTTCTCAATGTTTTCGTCCTCGACAGCAGGCAGGTCTACGAGGGTCAAAGACTCTCCATCAGATCCTGGTAGTGTAATACTATACTCTTTGATGAAGGCGTTCTTGAAGGTTGGCTCGAGACATTTGTTACCATGGAGCGATGTAAACAATGCTTCTAAAAGCTGACAATGACAGAAATGTCAGCGCATAAGTGCGGCACCAGTGGGACAGGTATCGTACCGTATTCTTCCCGTTACCTCGGGAGCCGATGATAATACCACCATGTCAATAAATCAGATAATCGGAAATCGGTATGGACAATCTGGCTCACCCAATCAAGCGGGACGATGCAGGCTCCTCGCCCCTCTTGAGTACAACGGGGACAGTAATGGCATCCCAAATCGGCGCTGGCCCAGACTTATATTCAGAGGTTGAAATACCCCAGATTTGATCTGATATTGGGCCTTTTTCCAAGGTGGAAAGATCGACGTATTGTCTTGACACATAGAGCCTGAGATAACCTTGACTCAGATCCAAATTTTCGTCTGAGATGGCAAATTTTCGGGGTGCGCCGTCCGCTGACCCGTAGCCAACCGTTAGGGAGCTGTGTCCTAGCAGGGAGGGGGTTAAAGGCTCTTCAGCTCCGGTCTGCGCAACGGCGACAGGCTGATATATGGGCGCTACAATTGCGTAGAGGTCAGGTTGGAATACGTTGACATATAGCCCTGAGAAGGGAATGCGTACTTATGCTGAAGTCTGAACTGTCAAAATAAAACAGATACAGGAACACCGGGAATTCGGTGTGGTTGGTGACCCTGAAACCGTAGATATTTTCTTCATTGTGCGATCCAACGAACAGCTCGACGCCGGTGCCGTGAATGTTCAGATTTGGACCATTTGGCAGATAGATCTCTTCACCGTTCTCTTGCAACTTGAATACTTCGACAGTAAATTTGGACGAGAAGGGAATTTCATCTTCTCCTGTAGTCTGCGGTTTCGTATTGACGCGATCGCGGTGATAGTAATAATGGCAAAGATGATCCAGCGCCCCATGAAGATCTTCGGCAACGGGGTCTATCGTGTGACGGATTTTCTGACCTTGCTCCTCCGGGTTCAGCATCTCGAGTCCAATTTTGTCGCATTCATCGAGGTATGTAAGACCGATGCTGGCAAGAGCTTTATTCTTGACGACAATGAGGCTCAAGGGACGCCGGCCTTCGTTTTCGGAAATCAAGTTCTTGAAGCACCCCATGCTTTGGACAGCCTCGGGGACGTGGATCAGAAGTTGAGGTTTGGAGTTTTCTTGAAGCAGGGCGACAAGCGAATTGGAATCGACTTCCACATCGTTTAGCGTGGCAAGCGATTCGTGTAACCTCACCGAGTCAACGGTCACTATCGCCAGAGGATCCCGCCGACGCAATTCCACCCGTGACTTCCAGATGGCGAACTTGCTCCCGTTCGATATCCCATGGATTACCCCTGCACCAGCGATGATCAACCTATTGTCTTTCAACGTTGCAACAAGAGGGGTGTTTTTATAGAGGTAACCCTTCCGTTGAAAAGGAGCCGGCCCTTGTGGTGGCCTTCGCACTGGGGGGTTTGTCTAACCGCTTGTGAAGAATATGCTCTTGAGGATGCTCGAGGGAAACGTACGTTTGCAAATTCTCGATGCTTCCTATCAAGTCTTCATAGGTCAATTCGGTGGGATTGATCCCATGCAACGCCCTGAGTAAGGCCCTGGTGAAAGCCCCGGAAGACCTATTTTCATGGGCAAAGTCGTGAGGCGCACAAGCAGCCAAAAGGACGTGTGATTCTAGTCCATGGTGCCGAACCTTGTTAACTTGTGCTTTTCGGGTGCTAGGAAGCACTATATCATCGTCCAGGTCAGCTGGGATATCCGCATCGTGAGGTCCACCCCTGACCCTGGCGTACAATTTCGATCGCGTCCCAGGGCCGGAATGACACGAGTCAAAGATCACAGTCTGAGTGAAGTCAGACGTTGCACTACAAGGTTATGAAGGCGAAAAGCTAACGTACAATGTTATTACCCTTGCTTTCGGCAATGGTAGTGAGGAGTGCACCAAGGGTACGATCTGGAATTGCTTGGACAACGCGGTTAGGGCCGTCAGGATGCTTGAAATCCCAAGGCACAATCATCTGGATTTTTGGAGAGTCCCAATGCCATCGCTTAGGTGCAGGTGCTTCTGTCCCATGACCAGCATAGTATATCAGTATGGGATCATCGCGCCTTATCCTCCAATCGGTGGATAAGCCCCCCAGAGCCCCAATGATGGCCTTCCTGGTGGCTGCTTTGTCTTGAAGATATTCAATTTGGGACAGTGGAATTCTGAGGTCATGATTGAGCCAGTTCCGAATGCTGTCAGCATCGTGGACAGCACCCTTGAGCCTGTCGAACCCAGTCTCTTGCGTGTAATCATCGATACCGATGATCAAGGCAAAGAGCGGGGGTGGACGTGGATTCGGTCTGTGCCAAGTGAATATCGTTAACAAAGAACAGGCTGTAGAACGGTTCTACCTTACCTTAAGCCCATCCTTCACAGAACTTGGTCCTACGTATCTGACTTGGCTAGTGATAAGTCGAGGCGATACCTAAATCTGCCCAGATTAAGATACCCTCTATTTTTGGTCACTCGAGTTCTCACTCCCGCTGGGCTCAGAGCTGTGGTCGGTGGGAAAATGTGGCACATAGTGTGCGGGGCAAAATTGCTGTCGACATGTCTAAATAAATGGGAAAAAGAAAAAGAGAAAGCAGGGTTGAGTCCGAGGAACAAGGTAACCTTGCAGTTGCCCCGAGCACAGACGAAGGTAGACTTGAACTAGAGGGATCCTGCCCAGGTCGTACGGCGACAGGAATCCAGCAGAAGGGAATTCATAACCGTCCGTTGAAGAAATTAGCGCTCGGCATAAAGCAAAATAGAATCGGGGGGTGACCCCTGCTGTTTTCGGACTACATCTCGACATATCCGCTCGTTTTCGATTGATTCCAATTGGTATCAATCAGGAACAACATGAATGAATTGATATTTACAATGCTAGACTTGTATGCCGTGTCCATGATGAGTTCTAGTTTAGTCTGTATCTACCTGCATCTTCTTTTCCCTTCTCTCTTTCAAGAAAGTGTCGATCTGGGCCTTGAGCTCGGGTTCTAAGAAGACGTTATCCAATTAAAGGTTGTTATGAATTCGAAGGCGAGGAAGCAGCCACTTACGAGGAATAACCTCTTCGATCGTGAGAGGCGCTCGGTTGAAGGGGTCCTTGGAATCTGAGAGGAGATGAGACTTGATCGTCGACCTGTCGAGAATCGCTCGCGATGACGGTAGCATGACTGGGTCCTTCATCACAGTGAACATCAAAGAATCTATTCAGGTTAACCGTAGTCAGAAAAACCGTCCACCCAATCAGAAAAACCTGGGGACTTACCCAAGTATTCATCCGGCACTTCACCCAAATCTTCCTCTGCTTGCAGAGTCGCCTTCGCTTCTTCCACCCTCTCCACGAACGCCCTGAGAGCATCGATCTCCGTCTGCGTTTTGATCCCCCTCCTCAACGCAATATCAGCCGCCCTGTCAAACAACTCCTTGGTATAACTCCTTCCATCCCCAGCGACAGCCTGAACGAACTTCTCCTGGTCGCTCAAATTCAAGAACACTTGCAAGATATTCCCAAGCAGTTCTTTCGGATTGAACTTGAGCTTCTCAGGTTCCCTGACTTTAAGATCCTGGCACCTGGGCCCGACCAACGCCTGTAAATTGTAGTCCAACATGGCAGCCAGCCGATCGACGATTTCGGGCATCATAAAGGGGGCTTTGGTCTCCGCAGTGAATACTTTCAGCAATTCGACTGTCGACCGACCCAGCGTTGTGTATCCCGAAGCGTGTCGCTCGAGTGATCGCAAAGTACCCTCTCGCTCTTGTCGGTACTGAGGTGTTTGTCGGTTCCAAGCATCTTGGTCATCCATTTCCACTTGGATGTTGTGGATCTGGGCCAACTCGCCGAGGGACTCGTCCATCAGGTAGGTTACATCGTTGATCATGAGGTTGACGAATTTAACGAATTTATCGACGTTCCTACAGAAAGGTCAATCTTCTGCTGGGGAAGAGAACCGGAAAAGGAGTACTGACTTCGCCTCTTCGTTGAGAGCCGTTCTGTGGGCAGGGTTGTTCCATACTATTTTCAGAACGTATGCAATATTCCGCCGTGCGTCTGCCAACATGCCGTCAGCACATCATGCTCGCGATGAGCGTCCGATAGCAAGAATATACGCACTGAATTTATCGTAGAATTGTGAGCTCGCTCCTGTCTGCTCCACCTCTACAAAAAAACAAGTTAACAGCTGGAACAAACAGTATCGAGTGGCAGTTGCGACATACCGATATAGAAGTGCATCAGAGCAGGCATAAGATGCTTCAGCGCCATCGGGTGGGTGTTCAGGAGATTACCAAGGACCCCAAGCCTCTCCCGACCATAACCCCAAATCGACATGAACAGGACCTACAAACTCATATGAGCGAACTACTCGACTTCAATCAATAGGAGGGAAGTAGGCCTGACGTCGTTGATTTTCGATTTCAAGAACGGGTTCTTGATGTACCACGTTGAGGTGAGGAACGTCAAGATGAAGAGCAAGAGTTCTGTCTTCCCGGTCAACTCAAACTTGTCCGGTGATGTCCTGGGAAGAATTCAGTACAAGTCCCAAGGCCGGTGAGATCAAGAATAACGAACTGCACGGCGAAGTGGAGATAGTCCACAATGTCCTCGACAATGTACTCTGGAAGACACCTGAATGCCATAGGAACTTCCTTGGGAAGCGGTAGCCTAAGTCACGACGTTAGAATCATATCACGAGGAACAGAGGGTCTTCAATACTCACTCAACCATGGGGCTAGGATGCTTTTTCTTAGGATCGGCTTGTCGAATCAACCACACTGACAAGAAATTCATAAAGTTGATGGACCGAATCAGGAGCTCGGGGTCCATCAACCCAGCTTCGAAAGCCAGCTGCTGCATCCGAATCTTTGCCTCCTCGACCTGCCCAATACACTAAGAAGCGAGTCGAAAGACCGAGAGCGAAGAGACACACCTTGACCAGCTTGAGGGCAGCTTCGACACGCGCCTGCAGGGGAGACTAATTCCATCATTCAATAAGTCGTCAACGCGATGGAGTGAGATCGTATACATACCCCCATCCAAGAACCGTCGCCTTGCAGGTATTCCAGATGGCGCCTGACATCATCCATCTGCTTATGCGTGTTATTGTACGTATCGATGGTTTTCAAGTAGCCGTAGTGAGCCATAGCGATCGTCAGGAAGAAGATATTGGAAATGAAATTGGGTGCTTCAGTCGGTTTGTTCTGTTCAGCCCACTTGGTCGCCTCCTCTGAGGTCGCCTTGATGCGAGTCTCCTCTCCAAGTTCAATCCGCTTAGAATGGGCGTAGAAGTACGGATCGATACGGTCGATCTAACGCGAAGCAGTCAGCGAATGTGAGACGAGTGACAGCTTGGCGAGGCTACTTACCTTGGAAAAGCTGGCATCCATAAACGGTTCCGAGAATCTCAACAACACACTTTGCAGATTCAACATGAAGCTGTCAGAAGCGACTGTATCAGGGTCAACCTGCATACCAGCTCGCTTTCCATTCAGGCGAATGGCGTGAGCAAAGTATTGCAAGACAGCTTCGCGGGAGGCCGGGCTTGCTCGCACTAGGGCGTCGAAGATTTTGAACAGAGACGACTGCAACGATTTGAGCGTCCCACGGAGAGTCGCAAACGAGGAATCAACGTCTTCTCGAGAACGTTTCTCGGGTTCGGTGAAATAGGACTTGGAGATCGCCGGCTGGACATGCTGATTTAGAACAATCTCCGGGATACGAGAAGAAATTTTTGCTCACCCATTCTCTACCGAACAGACCCAGCCGACAAAGGGGTCCCATAAGAGAAACACTCTCAAACGTTACAGCAGTCGCATCCGCCGGAATCCACTCATCCAACCTGGTGATCATGGCCGCTATGGATTTTACAGAAACCAACGCTTCCAGACCACCAATGACGCCCCTCCATCCTGCATCAGCTCCAGCGAGTCCATCGGCCCTGAATAACGATTCATGAGAGAGCAAGCCCCTGACCACAGGCCCAAGGATAGCGTCGATCTCATTATCTGGCTCGAACCTGCGAGCCAGGTCAAACAGGAATTGCTCAATCTCAGTAGGCAAGAGAGTGGTTGGGCTGGCATTGGGACTCGAGAATAATGGCGTTGAGAGGGCGGAGAGGGAGAGCAAAGGCTTGATCAACTCTGGCGGGCCAAGGTCCTGACTGTGTTTTTCGTGTGTAAGTACACCAGTCAGCAATATTAGGAAGGAACCAATGAAAGAAGGCCTTACCGCGGTGGCTGCGGGAACATCTCAGGTTCTTGGATTATAAGCCCAGCATAGCTGATAATCAGCTCTTTCACTTTGTCAATTTTAGCAAAGCCGTTTTGCATGTCCATAGGCGGGATATTCTAATATGATCGAATGGGAAGTCAGGAACATCCTTATATGTAGAAGATCAACGCCAACCTCACCTTCTTGCCGAGTGCCGTCCTTGTCGCATTTGACCGCTTCCAAGCCCCGACCAGATATTCAAAGACTGACTGTCCTGCTGGGAGAGAAACGAGCACTGGAAGATATTCAAGATCGTCGCTGTAAAGGAATCACGGGGCCCAGATTATTCAAACATCCCGCAGGAGCGTCATTATGACAAATACCTCATTCCCGAAGGATCCAGCTCAAGCCGGGAAATCAAGAGTTGGTCAATGAGGTCGACGGACAGTTTCTCGGGGGCTGGATTGAAAACGCAAACCATCAGTAATCATATTCGAGGAAGACCCACAGACGACATAGCCATAGCCTCACCATTGCCATTGTCCGAGGCAAGATCTTGGGCCAATGATTTCAACCAAACGATATCATGACCACTCTTCTCTGCCACCTCTTTCTGTACATTCACAAAGAAATAAATCTCCCAGAAGCGCTAGAAAAAGGAAGCTCGACGCACGCTGAGAGTAACCTTCAAGATATCCTGAACTGCCTGATGCTCCCAGACCGGAAAATTCAGCGGCACAGCGGCCTTTCTCTTGAGAGGTTGTGCCACAACAGGCGGTGGCGTAGGTTGCAGAGACGCTCGAGGCGTTGGCTTCGGGATCGGCTTTGGCTTGGGAGGAGTCGGCGCAGGAGACGGGGAGGGCAATACGCTTTTGCTCGGTGTAGCTGACCCTGACGGTACAGGTGAGCTGGTGCTCGGTGTGGCCGGAGTCGCTGCTCCAGAGCTTGAGGGCGATTGGAGTTTTGCTAGACGCTTCAGACGAATCTATGGTATTGGATACATAGAAGAGTTTTGGGGGTTGGTTAGAAGAGATCTGGAGATACGATTTCGAGACACCTACGCGGTCGGCATCGTCCTGCGGTGTAGGTTCAGGTACTGGGTTGGTATTGTCACTCATCGTGATTCCCGGATTATAGTAGCAGCTTCAAAGGGAATCAAAATCGTGAAGATGGAGTAGCGTTGTTGTCGTCAGAAACTGAGAGAGACAGGAGAGAAGAGAGCCCGGCGCTTTATGATGTATAAGGAATGGGGGAAATATGATAAAGACGCCTCAGAGCACATGCACGCCTAATTCCGGGGCAAACCCGAAAATGGGAATTTGCTGTGCAACCGCCGGTGAGCGGAGCGGAAATATTTCGAGTCGACGTAAACGCTTCTTGAGTTCACTCTGCACCATGTTACTAACGCGTCTGGCGACAACATGTCTGCGGGCCTCAGGCTCGAGCACACCGCGGGCACTCTTCTCAACTACGTCTGTCGCTGAAGCAGGCTACAAAATGAAGTCGCACTCGGGCGCGAAGAAACGGTGGAGGTCGTTGGGCTCGGGGACTGCTTTCAAGCGTGTAAGTACACGTCGAAGACATTATACAGCTAGTTGGTTGGCTAATATTTCTTTCTAGGGAAAGGCAGGCCATTCGCATTTGAACGTACACAAGTCAGCAGAGCGAAAGAATAAACTCAGCGCAACCGCCTACTCGAATCATACACAGACGGTCAACCTGAAGAAGAGGCTGCTGCCATACGGGTCCAACTAGACATACCTTGTGCGCAAAATATCCATCCTCTTCGTCACAATGCTCAATTGTCCGTATGATTTCAGCTGCTAGCATGCACGATAATATATAACTTCTGGGGGGTATATCCATCCTAATAAATAATTATCCAAAGCCTACACGAAAGCACTCGGGCCGGGAAAATCCAGTAATCCAATCCAGGTTACATGATGACGCAGTCCTTGTCATCCTTCGCCTCCTGCTCTAACCGGGCAAGTGTAGCCTTCTCCTCAGTACTCAACAACTACATACGCCAGGCAATAAGCACCACGTCAAATGTTCGCGGGAGGAAAGGCACTCACCCCCTTCTCGTTCCTCATTCGCATGGCTTTGAGTCTGCTCGTTCGTTCGGCTTTGGCACGTCTATGGAAAGAAGAATTATGGATACACAGTGGAATATGAATACAGTGGGGGGAATCAGGCCGATGATGGAGAATACATGGTTGGAAATTAGGCAGTAGCGAAGATAGGTCGAGGGATGAAGGATTGCGCGTTAATTATAGGCGTAGGCCGGATTTCGGGTTCATTATCGAGTTTCAATATGGTAGGTTTCGTCGCGGTCGTGGAACGGGTCGTGTCGGAGGTCGTGGGCGGAACAGCGGTGGCAGGGACGGAAGAAGGAGCAGCAACACTAATTGCTTCATGAGCATGTACGCGTTACAAGAACCGAGGACACTTACCGGTCAGTTTTCCTGAACACATCAGGAGCGCCTGAGCCTGCAGGTTTGCCTGCGCTCGAGGATGCAGAGGCAGCTGCGGATGCCACAGACTTCTTTACACTGGCGACCGCGCCGGAAGCCTTTGCATTGATGTTCTTCGCTGCATCACTGGCACCGGCGAACGAGGGAAGAGCAGGACGGAACGGCATAGCAGCTGAATTCGCCTGAGAGGTATTGCAGTTGTGGTCGGAGGGGAAGCGGTGTGCGGGGCAAAATTGCTGTCGGCATGTCTGGAATAAATGGAAAAAAAAGAGAACAGGTTCGTTGAGTTCCAGGAACAACAAATGACAGCGAAAATTATAATTATCGGAGAACGACAGAATTAACTGGGGAAAGGGCTTACATCACACCTGATGGGCGAGAATAGCACTTTCTTGCAGGTGCCCCGAGCACAGACGGGCGTAGACTTGGACTGGAGTTTGCCAGTCAGCACAGTGCACTCCCTCTCGAAGTGAATCTCCAGCCGGACGTTGGGGTCCTGCCCAGGTCGTACGGCGACTGGAATTCGGCAAAAGGGACCTAATTAACCGTCAGTGGAGGGAATTAGCGCCCGGCACAAGGCAACGTACAATCGGGGGCGACCCTGTTGTGTTTGGACTCGTCATAGTCCGGACATGAATGTGCCTCGACTTTGTAGTGTTCCTGACAGAAAGACTTGTTGCAATGTGGACACTTGAATGGTAGAAAGTCGACCAGGCGGCAAACGGGGTCCGCACACTGCTTTCCGATGTTCAGCAGCTGGGAATCGGGCTCAGGAGCGGGGGTTGAGGATGAGGCGGACATTGGGAGGTGTATTGGAGAGAGATGTAGACCGTGGCAGTGGGCTGGGCTTATAAGAGGCAGCCAAGCACTTACGCGTCCTTGGGCAGTACCATGAGTAACGCATCCACTCAGCTCGACTGCCGGAGAATGTCCTCGAAATGACGTGGCTGTGTTGCTGAGTCATCGCATCTCAATATCAAGCGACTCTCCAGGCACGTGTCCAGTCGCGTCTCTCCTTGCTCTGCGCGTCCGCCGACAATGGTCAAGATCACCTTTGTCAGTCCATCTCGATTGTATGCTGCTGATACTGACAAAGGACCAGGTCAGGCATGGAGAGTCAGTGGACAACCTGGTATGTCTGCTCAGTTTGTAATTTTATCTATCGGGATTGAGCAGGTGGTGAAACAGAAGGACGTTTGGGCAGGATGGAAAGACTCGACGTTAAGTAACCATGGTTCGTCATCCTTGCATACTATCGAGAAGAAATCGCTTAAATATACCTTTTAGGCATGAAAGTACGCGCATATATGCACTCCCAACCCAAACACCCCGGCTTTTCATCGCTTCGAAGCTAACAATGTCTTGACCGACAGCAAGCAGAAGCACTTGCTCTATCTTTCGCTTCCATATCCTTTTCCGCCATCTACACTTCTGACCTCATGAGAGCTCTCAAAACCGCGAAAGCTATCCATGCAACTCAACCTTCCTCGTCGACAGTCCCTTTACACACTAACGAGCTCTTGCGCGAGCAATACTTTGGCGCAGCCGAAGGAAAGAGCTTCAAAACCAAACGAAACAAAGATATGACTCTGGCGGAGCATTTCGCCAGAGGTCTCTTCCCTGCCCTCTACAACAGAACCGAGCGATTTCCTGGTGGAGAGAGCAGAGATGACGTCGCTACTCGCGCTCAACGCTTTCTGGACGAAGTCCTGATGCCATATGTCTGGCAAGAGGATACCGGAAAAGCCGACTCCCCCATTCATATCGTCGTTGTTAGCCATGGGCTTTTCATCCCTGAGCTCATTGTTTTGATGGCAAGGAAAGACGACGTACACAAGGCCAAAAACGAGGCTGAGATTCGGAGCAACGCACGCGGTATGAGGAACACCGCGTGGACGAGAGTTGAGTTCGGCTTTCAGGTTCGTCTCGAGAGAGATATTAGAAACGCTGCAGTAGAGATATTGACGTATATGCGGCAGCGCGTTGAGCCTCAGAACCAAGGTTCAGACGACTCTGACGTCCAAACGCCCGAGAAGGCTTTGAGGCTCAAGTTCCTCAACGTAAAAGTTCACCCTCATTTACACAATTTGGTGCGTAATAGGGAAGTCACTGCGAAGCTTTGAGTCCTCAGTTTCTTGCACGCAGAAACGTCAAACAGGCGGGATCTCTCGACTCGCGCATGATCCAGCACAGAAAGATATCCGGTCGTTTTTCGCCAAGTGAGAGTGGCCTGTTTTACAGCAGAGGTATTAGAATTATAATTGTACAGTAGAATTCACTTCAAACGGGAGAGGAAAACAGGAAGGATGGGATAATGGGATATGTCTACCGCTTGCGTTTCTTGGTAGATCTCGTCGACGTCGAACCACCACCTCTCGCCGCCGCACCTCGACCGCGTTTCGACGTCCCTTTGCTTTGCCTTCCGCGGGTCGGTTTTGGGGATACAGAACGCGCTAAGTAACCAGGGGAGAGCACCGGTATGAGTACAGTGTTCGGTTCGAACAAGGGGAAGGAGCAACGTACGTGATGGTCCTCTCATCTCCGTATCCTCATCATCTCCGGAATCCGTTCCACCATCCGTCGGGGTGACCACACTCTCGCGCGGGGTCTCGGGAAGCGTCTCGTCACCACTCTCCTGAGTCAGGGCGCTACTGTCGCTGTCGCCACCGACCAAACCGGCCATCTTGATCTGACTCTTCCCGTTCTTCTTGGTCCCTTTGGAACGTCTTGATGTTGATGACGAGAGGGGAAGAAGGGATGCTTGGGGTGAAGCTGCTGGCGTGGAGGGAGCCGAAGCGGTAGCGCGCATCCGTCGTTGAGCCACTATCGACTCGATATAATCGTCATCTGGTAGCTGGTATTCTGCGCGGAAAAATGGGTGGTTGCCGAGGTTGTCTGAAGGCGATGGGGAGGGTATAGAGATGGGTAAAGAGTTCTTGTGAGGGGTATACAGGTTCTCGTGTTCAGAGTCCTGTTGGAATAATGTAACGGGGAACTTTGAATATTCAAGATAACGAACGAGTGGAGGGGATTTCCGGGATAAAGGTTGAGACTTACTGCTGCCTCCAGTGCGTCTAGATTGTAACATGATTTCAGCTTGTTCCATATAGCCTCGACCTCAACGAGGCGGTTGGTGTCTTTATGGATGGCTTTACGTATAGCGAGGACGTGGAAGTAGCGGTGGATGCCTACAGGTCGAGCGCGCATAATCGACCTGAAGAAGGTGATTTCACCCTCGACGCTGTTCAAGAATTCTTCATCTTCAGTGAGGCTGGGTGATTGCGCCGGCGACGACGGACCCGCGACGGTCATTGCAAGAGGAAAGCTTGCATTCGTGGGAGAATCGCGTCATCATCGGGCGCTTTCGCCGATTGAAAGTTGATGATATTGATCTACTCTATACAGTATACTGCTTCTACATGCTCGGAATGAGTACAGCTTGTACAAACACCGTCAGTTTACTTGGTTGATTCAGCGAACTTGGAGTCCTCCACCAACCAGTAAGGTCGCTCTTCGCCAGACTCGACAGAGAATGGTTTAATGGCGAGTTTCTGTGACAAGCAGTTCAGGGCAAAGTCATTGGTGAGAAAGTTCAAGTTACGCTCACCGATCCGTCAGTACCAATGCACCACTCTTTCCCGGGTGCGTCTGTCGCAACGCGGAAGCTACAAGATATTTGGTCAGTCATTATCCTATCAGCAGACACCAAACTCAGAACATACACAAATGCCTTGCCCCTGTGGTCAGCAGGAACATCCTTGACCAAAGGCGTGATCTCCCATTCATCGACATGCCTGGCCGATAAGATTACTGACCCCTGGGGCAAGCAACACTCGTCGTGCGTGTGGTGGTCCCTGTTGTGATGGTGGGCACCGTGCCTATGCTGCTGGACCAACGCAGTACGCTTTCCGTTCTCCTTGTTGTGGAGGTAGACATAATACATGTTGGGGCGTTCTGCTCCTGGAACAGGGGTGATCGACCACTGATGCCCGGAACGGTGAGTATTGTCGCTAAGGACAGGTGAGAGCGTTGACCAAAAATGCACCTGCTGAGCTTGGACTTGCTGAGGTCCCTCCGGATTAAGAGAGACAACTTCGTCAACGCCAGAGTCGGTCATGAACCACTTCTCCTCTCGAGGAGTACGAAGCTTATGGATGCCAGAGGGATTGACCATTGTTTCGATTTCTTGAGGTTCTCGGATTGTCAGAAGGTTGGATGGTTTGGAGAATAGGATACGACTCAGACCTCATCAGAGGGGTGTATATATCATGCTAGAGGGAGTCTCAGGGTTCGTTCCACATCGATCCAATGTCTGGAGGGTACTAGGCGGAGCAAGCTTGAAGTGCCGAAACCTCCGTAGAAAGCACCCAATGGAAGGGAAATTTTACCATGTACCAGTGACCTGCCAAGTATGTGACGATCCGCAAGGATCGAACCTGAAATGAGTAGCTTCGTCATGAGTTTTTGAGAGACATTGCTGCAATCCCTCTAGCTCGAGGTGAGGTCGGTACTCAATCCCACGAGATAAGATAAGATCGTTCGATCAGCATCAATCAGATCAAAGTTGTCAATCTGCTCATAGCCCGCAATCTGTTTGACAGTTGCGCCCATAAAAGAACTCTTTCAACGAACTTCCAGCACTAACTTATTTACATAAACGTAGGAGTCTTTTGACTAAACGCCCTGCCACCTCACTGACACGCAAACTAGACCACTCAAATCCCGAGCCCTATTTTTTATCGCCAAGATGTCCCAACATCGTCTTCATGTCGTAGGAACTCGTCGCGACCATGCCAGGAAGCTCAAGGGCGATATATCCACCCTTCTAACCTCCGTACTGAAGTCAGAGCCGGGCCTTTCTCCACAAGAGGCCATGTGGAAGGTCGAGCAGGAGATGCTCCAGGACAATCCCTTTGTACCGCCCAAAAATGGAGTCTGTATCATCAACACTCTCCCAGTTGAGCTTTTGGCTCATATATTTCGCGTCGGAGTGGACATGCAGCGGGATGGAGGCGGTGACGATGAATTTGCAGAGGTAGAAGAAGGGGAGGAGAAAAAGGGGCTGGAGGCAGAGTTCAAAAGATTGAGGGACGAAGATACCGACAGCTCGGACGACGATGAACGCGGAGGCGACAATGATCTCCCTGTTGAGGATGACGATGATGATCCTGACTGGGAGGATGAAGAAGAGGATGGGTCGGGTAGTGAAGAATCGGAGGACGACGAGGACGAGGACGAGGACGAGGACGAGGACGAAGACGAAGACATGACTGACGAGCACAGTGAAGGGGATGAGGACGAAGAAGAAGAAGATGTCCCTTTCGAACTCCTCGTGTCCCGCGTGTGCAAGCACTGGCGAGAGACCGCAATCAACACCCCCGATCTCTGGACCGCCCTCTATATCGAAGGACCTCACCAATGGGACCGTTACGAAGTTTATTTGGAACGGGCCAAGGCGCAGTCGCTCGACCTCGAAATCAACATCAGCCCCATTGACGACGAAGATTCTGAAGATGAAAAAACGGGTCAGAACGCACACGAGTACTCCGATGAACACCTACCCGATAGACTAGAGGTGAAGAAGATTATGGACTTGGTCGTTCCCAAAGCCTCGCAATGGCGCCAACTTGTGATAACCACAACCACCTGGCGCGACTCTCGAAGAGTTTTGCAGAGACTGCACGAGATACCCGCTACTCCTACCTTGGAATCTTTCGAATTCCAACTCTACGACGACGAAGAGCCGGATGATTATGATTTTTTCGCGCCCCAAAAACTCAGAGAACCATTTTATCTTCCCTTCCACGGCAATGCTCCCAATCTGCAACATGTCAACATCTGGTCCGTCCACATTGATTGGGATGGTGCAGTAAACATGTTCAAAAATCTAAACGAGCTCGAGCTGGGATACCATGCGAAGGACGTCAGACCATCCTGGCGCGCCTTCTCCTCATACCTCAAGAATTCGCCTCAACTTACACGCCTGGAATTGAAACTATCAGGACCAAGCCTCCCCGACCCCTCTTCACTTACGCAGCCGCCCGCTACTCCTGCAACGGGGTTACCAAGCGCATATTATACCGCGGTTCCAACCCTAGGCGAAGACAATCAGGAAGGCGATCCTAATGAGTGGCCGCGATATCCGCTGGAACTGCCCTCTGTTCATGATCTGATATTATCCGATCATGACCCGGAATATGCCTACGCCCTAGCCACCAAACTACACTTCCCCAACCTCACCCTCCTCTCGCTCAATTACTACGACGGAGAATTCACCCGCGTCGTCGAAGCATATTCGCAGCCTCTTCGGGGGGTCACTAGCAGACGCAGCGTCTTCCAGACCATCGAGGCTTTCGACCTCGTGAATCTGGGATCCGTCAACGACGGAGCGTTGGAGTCTATGCTGCACTCCCTCAACGGGTTGAAGCATATAACGTTGGACGTGGATGAGGATGGCTCTGTCCCCTCGAGCGTTTGGACGATGATTAAAGAGAGCACAACAACCGTGTACCGGTCTGCACGGGCGAAGAAGGGGAAGGAACCTCAACACAAATCACCCACCACCCCCACCAATCCCGGCCCCGGTGCATCAGCTACTGATTCTTCGTCTACCAATACCACGACAAGTTCTACCCAGCCAACTCTTACTATCATCCCTCCCGAACCCCAGGCCCCCTTACCTGGACTTCTCGCTTCAGCAGACTTGGCTGGCGCCGCCCCTGGAGGTGGAGCCGCACCCGTTGACCTCTCAACTCTCCATCCACAACTCCTCCTCCCGAACCTCGAAGGCATGCGAACCCGCGAGATCCCTACGATCGAGCTGCGCAGGTTCCTCAAAAGGCGTATCAAGATCGGAGCTCCTATCAAACAGCTGGCAATGCACCGGGACGATAATGTCACGAAAGATGACCAACGATGGCTGAGCGACCACCTCGAAGATTTCGATTTCTACAGCGACTCTGAGGAAGACGACGACGACTCTGGGGTTGATTTCAGTGATGAGGACGCTGCGGATATGACGGATCAAGAGTGGACGGATGAGGATGAAGGTGGTGGAGATGATGAGGATGACTGGGAAGATGAAGGTGAAGGTGGCTTTGACGATGACGACGACGACGATGCGGGTGGAGATGATGAGGAAGGAGGTCGTGTTAGGACTCGTCGCGGACCTACTACTCGTGGAGGGGCTGCGAGTACCCATGTCACCACTGGGCTCGCCAACCTCGACTAATCTTGTTGCAATACTCTCAGAAAGTCTTGAGAAAGAGTAAATATTTATTCCGTAACTATTGGACACAAATAATGTGTAGTTACGACCAGAACATGGAATTGAAAAATTGAACAGACACAATATAGTATACAATAAAAAAGTGCGGAGATGCTTTTGGTGAATAAAAACAGCGATAGCGATAGCGATGGACGATTAGCGACAGAGTTTGCGACAGCGATGGAAGGGAAGAAAGGGAGAGAGCCCAGCCACTAATGGACGGGTGGTGTTGACACTATTGTTCGGAATTGAAACCAAAGAAGCATAGATAGCTAGTTGACGATAGCGAGAGAAAATGAAGAGGATGTGAAAAGGGCACGCAGAAGGAAATGGGAACGAGCAAAAGTGGAAGAACGAACACTGTTAGTAACCATAGATAATGAAACCATAGAAGGGGGGAACAAAGGAGGTTAAGAAAGCTTGTTTCTAGTACATAAGGTTTGAAGGGAGTGGTCATACAGGAAATGGTACAGAACCGCATAGGGATGAATTATGATTGACGATGCTGATATAGTCCAGATGAATGGCTCGGAATGTCTTGATATTCTTTGAATGCTGAATGATTTGCACGATATGGAGAAAAGTATACGGAAGTTTAGAGTTGGTCGTGGGCTGCCGCACCATGTGGCCCAGTCGGCTGAGTTTGCACTGTCTTGAGCTCTCGAACAAGACGCTACAAAGAAATAGATGAGGATCGACAATTGAAACCCAAGAGATCAATAAACAAACCTCAGACTCTCTCTCGAGGAATTCGGGGTCTATGTTACCCTGTGCACCCATCCTCATGCCATACTGCAGCAGTTGTCGCATATAATAAGGGTTGATGAAGGTCTCCTTTTCTCCCAACAGGTCCAACACGGTAGGTTGCTTGGGTTGTTCAACCGGTTCAGCTGCGACTAACCAATCATATCAGCTACTGCGGATAAATATAGAATCTCGACTCCAACATACGTTTGCCTGTCAACCAGTCCTGATCGAGGAGCTCTGGAATGGTCGCTCGCTCCTTCGGGTTGCGGCACAGGCAACTCTTCATGCCCTCAATCACTGCAGGCGGTACCTTAACCTTTAGGTGTTCCAGTCTCCTAGCAGGCTCAGGCGGTCCACCGTTCGGGTCTGGCTTGGCTGGAACTGTCGGAATAGCATACTGGGGGAATTGGATGACGTGCGTCAAGTCGGGAATCGCTTTCATCTTGTGGTATACTGAAAGGTGTTGGAACGGAGGGTGACCGTAGATCATCTGGTAAAGGATGATGCCCAGCGACCACACATCTGATGGTCGACCGACTTTGAGACGGCGCATGCCATCTGGAAGTTCGATAGCTTCAGGGCTCATATAGTTGACGGTACCAATCTGAATGGCAAAGTAAGTATCGGCGAGAGCCGTCGAATAGCTGACGATACTAACCTGATGGTCGCGTTGGATGTTCGTAGTATCATTTGCAATTGCGTTGGCAATACCGAAATCGATCAGCTTCAGTTGACCTCTGACCAACACGAAGTTGGCTGGCTTCAAGTCAGAGTGTACGATCTTCTCTTCGTGAATGACATGAACAGCTTGCAACATCTTCGAAAGAACAGTTAGCACAAGTACAACCAAGCTCGAAAGGGTGCATACCTGTTGCCAGTAGTACGATACCCAAACCATGTTCAAGGGCTCTTTCATCTGCTCTTGTAACAGTCTGGCCAAATCAACCTCTCCACATTCCATCACAAGCAGCAGATGTCCCTTGCTACCTCCAGGACCGGCTTTGACCTCGCTGTCAATCAGACGAATGATACGGCTATTGCCTTCCAGCCTCTTCAGCAACGCGATCTCGTTCATGTATCCGCTCATCGTTTCGGCGTCGGTCTTGTCGAGAGAGACGCGCTTGATAGCGTACAACTCATTTTGGTGGTTCAGAACGCGGAAGACACGAGATGAACCTCCTTTCCCGATCACATCCAGTCGAGCATAAGCCTTCTTGTTCACCTAGAATACGATGTTCAGGCTTGATAGCAGGAGAGACTGATATGGGAAGTGAAACTTACGACCATGTGTCTAAGTCCAGTCGGTGCAGCGTTTCCAGACTGGGCACCGTTTGCTTGGGTACCGTTTGACTGAGAACCGTTTGCTTGGCCACCATTTATTTGAGGAGCGTTCACTTGAGCACTTGCCTGAGGAGCTGCTTTGGGAGCTGCTGCTTGCATCTGATCATAAGGCTGCAGCTGTTGAGAAGGTCGATGCTCCTGCGGTTCCCGTCGTTCTCTCCTTTCTCTTTCTCTCTCCCTCTCGCGTTCACGTTCCCTTTCTCTGTCCTTTTCGCTTGAACTAAGCGCGTAATCACGCTCCTCATCCCTAAGACTGTTGGAACGGCTGTTAGAACGGCTGCTCGTTACAGGTTCTGGGGCCGTGGGGCTGCGCCGGTGCTTGGCTACTTCACGACTAGCCCCAAGGCGGCTACCATTAGGTGGCGACAATCGGCCTTTGGGGAGGGCCGAAGGCGATGCGCGACCCTTCAGGTTGGGCGGAGAAATTCGGCCACGGAGAGAAGTGGAAGGTGACGCCCTGCCCTGACCAGGTCGCGTAGTCGTTGTGGGAGATGGCCGGCTTGGCATTTCCATCACCGTGGGGGACCCTGGATTTGTCGCTAAAGGAGGGGGCGCAAGGCCTCGAAGGGTATCGGATTCACGTCGTCGATGGCTATACGCCGTCCTCTGGAGTGGATTGTTATGGGTCGGAGAAGGGGACTGTCGCGCTTGCTGGGGTTGCACCTCGTGGTCTATATGCTCCACGTATCCTAAATAGCCTGTCAGCTAAATGGTGGGGGTTTGCAGCAAATGGAGGCTCACTTTTGTATTCTATGTCCTGACGTTCGCGTTCCTCCGGTGCAACTCTCCGGGCGCCGACTCCATTTTCTGGGTTCAGACCTGGGTGAAAACCCATTAGATGCACGCGGAAAACGACTAAAGCAACTTACCAAGGCTAGTTCCAGGACGTGAGCCCGGTTGCTGTGGCTGAGCGACCTGCAACTGGTAATCGTCGTGGTCTAATAGAGCGTCAGAATAGTATCAATAAGGCTCGAAACAAAAGGAACTTACGAAGCGCGTCACTCAGGCTGGCTGATCGTCGAGGACGACTACTACCCGAGTGCGACAACAGAGAGTTGGCGGGGAGGACATTGATGTTCAAGTCGCGACGATGCCTCATACCGTTCGTCAGAGACCCAGAGTTGGGGAGAGGGATATTGGCGGGTTCCACAGGGTCGTCCTCTTGTTCGGTTTCTTCACTGGAAGTTCGGACAAGCAACCCGTTCTCGCTGTGAGCTGGCTCTGCTTCTCCCAACTCTGTGACCTCGCCTAGTCTGTCGATATTCGACGCACTATACTTGAGGGAGGAAGAAGACTTCATGACACGGCCAGGCCTATTGGGTCCGGAAGGAAGCTGCCGTGAAGTCGGGGCACGTTGTGGCACAGGGACATCAGCCAATGGCCGGCCGTTATTTGAGTACGAGGTGCGACTGGAGGACATTCGAGAGGTGGTAGCGCGAGACGCGAGCGTCGGTGAGGTTCTTCTGTTGGTAATCATTGCTGGGGGTTTCTCTTCCGATTCTCCGATATTCTCCTTCTCGTCTTGAAGCGCGGACGCGTGGGCTGAACTCGAGTCCAACGTCTGCCTTGACCTTCCGATAGGTGGGATTTCTGGACGATCTCGGGGATCCTCCATGGTAATGCGTCGGGGCATCACGCGTGCTCTTGACGAGGCGATTGTGGGCGCCAAATACGATGGCGTCCCGGCGAGTGCTGGACCAGATGTAACGCGTTGGAATGGCCGAAGAGGCTTGTTCTCGATTGCTGATCCTGGCGTTGGTTGCGCTGTTGTAAGAACCGCGTATGCGCTTTCTGAGCGAGAGAGGGATCCTTTGGTTGCAGGCGAGCTTGAGGTCCCGGGCGAAGATTCGCTGAACTCTGGCGAGGATCCTGGCAGTGAGTCTTGAGGCGTTGGGGGTGTAGACTGTGCGCTGCCCATTGGATGCCTGTGGCCGCCTCTGGAACGGCGAACGAAATTGCCCTCCTCGTCAAACTCATAGTCGAAGGAAAGGTCGTCGACTATCGAGTCGTCAGAACTGGGCGTGGCGGACGAGGTGAGCGAAGGTCGGGCCTCGATGGGCGTGCGTGGGGGCGTTGTTGAGGGCGTCGTAGACATGGTCGACGACGAAGACGAAGTGGGAGTCGCAGAGCAAGTAGAAAATGAAAAACCAAAGAAAGACACAGCGGCGGTGGCCTTTCCAAACCATCACCACGCTGCGAACCAGGACCCTGGTCACCTGCCTCCGCTGCTGCCTTTCTCGGCCCCGTCAGCCACCGCACCTTCCATGAATGGCCATTTCGGAGGGATTGCGCCCGGGGTCCTGCCACGATGTACGGCGAACGCGGTCACGGGACCATCGCGCGTCGAAAACACAAGGAACCGAGTTAAGTTGGGCGCACCCACCACCAAGAGATATGCCCGCCTTCTTCTCATGCCATTGCCGTAACCTTATCCTGCTGCCACTCTTCCCGCCTCATGTCCTCCAGCATGCCTGTCAATCTATTTGGCTAGCACAAAGAAGTCTTCCTTGGGCCAATGTTTACTGAACCTTCTTTGACAATAGTCCCACCCCGCCGCTGCTTGCTCTGGAACTCTAGGAGAGGCATTATCTACGATATGAAATCCACGCACCCAATATACGCCCCTAGAATTGGCGCGCCTTGTCAAAGCCCTTGTTCAATTATGCCTTGAAAAGACGAAGGGCGGGTCTGTTGACTTCTCTTGGCAACTACAGATACCTAAGTTACGATGAACATCTTTTACGAAACTCTGGCCAACTTTGGGGACTGCCTACCCATTCAATCAGTCAAACCCCACCAACATCCTGCTTCTCTGTACGATTATCTAGTGGCTTGCCCCATAAAAGCTCAGGACTGGCACTTACCTGGATATCAAGCGAGCATCGCGCGCTTGCGTGTACCACTCGACTTCGTGTTCAGCCATGACCGCAGCACCCATGAAGCGGGTCTCCAGCTAGAGGAAGTCACTCACCCTTATTACCCTGTATTAATCGTACGACTACAGAATCTGCCCCTCAACAATCATAAACACCCTGGTGATACGGACTACCTCACCATCAAGATGCGGAGACCACCTCAGGAAACGTCAATATTCATAGACCATCCTACGATTGGCTTTCTCTGCTAAACACCTCATGGAATGCGCCCCAACGCGACGGCTGTAAATATCCTGGTGATCCACAATACCTCACCATCAAGGTACAGAGACTAGCAAAGGAAACGTCACTAGTCACCAAACGTCCTGCGATCGGCTCTATGTGCTGATGACCTCACGGAATGTGCGTCAACCAAGAGCTGTAAACATCCTGGTGATTACACACTACCCCACTATCAAGGTACAAAGACTGCTACAGGAAAAGTCACTAGTCACTAACTATCTTGCGATCGGCTCTCTCTGTTGATCACCTGAAGCAGTGCGCCTCGATCGACACCCCGGTGAACCACACTACATAACCCAACATCAAGGCACGGACTACTTACAGGCGACGTCCAAACGACACCATTTCTCTTGCGACTGTCTCTCCCACCGATAGTTAATTCTAGTACGTTTACTTAAGGGTTGTCCATATCGCCGGTACCCAAACTCAGCGATCGTGCCGTACTCATCGGTATCTAACCTCGGAACGTATGTTTAATCTTTACCTTGTTTGAACCTTCCATGCTCCAAAGGGCGATGGACAGGGAACCCGTCCCCTGCCTCCGACGTGGGCGGTGGGCTGCGGTGAGTGGGTTCGGCACATGGGTGTCTTGTCATCCAACCCCTTTTTAACTTTGCTTGGAGTCTTCGAACTCCTTGAGGCCCGAACATCGAATGTTTGAATATGATAGGATCAGTCACGTCACTCGTTCGGCGACATGACCCCCGTGGTGTCAGTGCTATATATGTCCACGCCCGAACATACCCGCTGAGCTCAAGTTCTTGGGTGGTGGGTCTGTGCAGGTGGTAAAGTAGATGTAGATATGAAGCATCACAATCATGATATGATGTGAACGAATATGCAGATCAGTCTCACCTCATCGAACCGGCCGACTTGGCCGTTTCTTCTGATAGTTGTTGATCAATCATAAATGAGCGTTCGCGAACGCGAACGGACGGACACGTCAATGTCAATGTCGCTTCCCTATCCCATGATCAAAAAACCAAGCTAACTAATGATACAAGTCGACATGACTGCAAACAGAACTTGACAACACGAATGAGGACATATCGTATCCAGCCTCCAGACAGAAAGAAAGATAAGATGAAGGGGTATTTCAAGGATCGTCACCAACGAAAGAGAAATATGGATAAATGGAGTACATAGTAGTTACTTATACGAGTATAGTGGGTGTAGACAATGAATAGATCTGACATCCTAGTAGCCTGTTCCCTTGTGTGCAAGAAGGTTATGGAACCCTGTGTAAATACACTCTACTCCACTATTGACCCGTGGATGGATAGATAGATAGATGCTATCGTATCTCGGTATCTGAACCGCAGCCTGAGGGAATCGGGAATAGAGCGAGCGGGAAAAAGTCTATGATGATTGAACGAGTCCAGTAGCTTTTGTCTGAGCCCCAGCCTCAGGCTTGGCTGATAGAGTCCCAGCATGCACCGACTGGCCTTCTCCAAGTCCATCACTCGAAGCTGAGGTGGTTTGAGTCTGGGTCGACGGACCATGGGTTTCCGTGGGTACCGCCAGAGCCAGCCCATGTCTTGTCAGCACCTGTTCCTCGTGTACTAACGGGGGATCGAACACCGATGCAGGAACGGGTACGGGTGCAGGGACAGGAGGTGGCGGAGGCGGGTTCGAAGGAATAATAAAGGTAGGAGGGGACCTATCTGTCGGTGACGATTGACCTGAGGAGTTGTGCTTGTAATTGAGCCTCATCACCCCGAGGACGAGCTCGGGCAAGGGTACGTGCTCTACCTCCTCTTCCTCCTCCTCCTCGTCATCCTCTCCGTCGGACGAAGACGATTCGTCCCCTGGCATCTCAACAATTTCGTCTTCATCCTCATCTTCCTTCCGCGCTTTGGCCTTCTCTTTCCTCCTGCTCTGTTTGAGCACCTCCGCATCATCCCCATCCGCGTCTTTGTCAGACTTGGTTTTTCCGTCGTCCGACTCGAGTTTAGGACCTCGATACCCCCACCCTCCGAGCTCTGCGGCCCTCAACCGTTTCACGACGCCCGCATCGCCATAGAGTGTGCTCATTCGGACGTCAGGCATCGCCACCAACACCGAAATTTGCAGCATTTCGGTCCGTATGCGGTATTTCGTCCCAGCTCCCCCTAGCGCACTCGCAGGGCCAGGGCTCGTAGGACTGAAAACAACATTCGCACTGTCATTGTTTGCATTCACATTCAACGTGGTTGTGGGCACCGGTAAAGTCAATCGGGGACGGCGGACTTCACCACCATGACCTGCAGTGGCAGGCGCTGGCGATGGCAATGAGATGTTTCGACGGTGTGTGTGCAGGTCCGACGTCGATCCACCGGGAGTGGGGGCGAATGCATGCGCGAGGCTAGGCGAGGGCGAAACGATCGCGCGCCAGGTCGCTGATTCCCGCCTTTCCCGTTCGCGTTCCCGTATTATATTGGTTATTTGTGGGTCTTCGGATCGTGGTTCTTGTCCTGGAAATGGGGTGGTGTTGGGGTGCGGCATTTCCAAGAGGCCGAACCGCGACTGGCGGAAAGCTGTGGTGGAAGAAGGCGGCGGAGGATTGGGATCGGAGGTGTTGCCAGCGGGGGGAGGTACAGCGGGGGTTGACGAAGACAAGAACGAGAGGCCTTTGGAGAAAAAGTTTCGTAAAGGAGGTTGCTGCTGCTGAACTTCAGGCGGGACCTCGGAGAATCGAACATTGTTCCTGTCAGCTGGAGGAAGCAGGGCCAGGGGTGACGGTGCATTAGGGTCAGAACCGATAATGGGGGACGAAAGGGGGGAGGTCGCGTTAGGATCCTTTGCGCGGCGCTTGACGACGACAGTTTGCACAGTCATTGGCTAATATAAATTTGTTTAATTAACGGATAAGACATGAGGAGCGGAGGACTGACGAGCATGTCACGCCAGCGGCCCCCCTGCGGTTTCTCCAGCTGCGAGCCACTGACACCACTGACATGGAGAGGGGCGATCCAGCTCTCGTACATGTGGGGGCGGGTGCCAAATCGTTTCTTCCGGCTTCCGGGCGCCCTAGGGGTGAGGACGATGCCCTGAGCGAGGGCCTGGGCTACATGTCTCTGGTACCTCCTGCGCAGAAAGTAGGACCTCAGAACGATCGCACATGAGACGAAGAGGAGGAGAAAGAGGGTTGCGAGGAAGGTGACGCTGGAGATGGTTAGCCTCTACTGGGACAAATGGGGGAGTGCACACACAGGTAGAGGTTGCTGGTGCCGCCCCTGCCAGAGGACCGCGAGGGCGACTGGCTGGGGGACGCCTCGGCTGGCTGGACGGTGGATGCGTCCATGGCAGAGAGGCAGTCCACCACTTAGCGCTGGCTGGTTCTTTGATGAGGATGAGACTTGAACAAAAGAAGGGGCGCAGACATATTCCATTCAAGACCGATCCATCAAGTATCCATCACCCTCTGATATGATCATGTCGGCACCTATATATTCTCGACACATTATTTACATCGCGGACCTGAGAATCCTCCTCCCCCATCCCCCCAATGTCCATCATCTCCCAGCTCCCCCCGTCCCTCGACCTCCCGCCCCATCTCTCCGCCCACAAGTACTTCCTTGTGTGCACCCTCACCGTCGCCGCATGGGACACCCTCGTGCTCTCCCCCCGCACCTGGCGGCTCTTCCGCCAACCAGGATGGCCCACCCTCAAAATCCTCTTCAACTTCATGCGGCTCTTCATGCCCATCGAGTTCATCATCGTCGCCGTCGCCTTCTTTGACACAAAATGGACCCAGGAGATGTGCCAAAAGTTCTTCCTCTTCGAGCCCATCTGCACCGCGATCCTGCTCGCCTGCTGCTCGGTCGTCCATGTCATTCGTATCAAGGCCATCTACGACAACAACCGTGGCATCCTCGGCGTCATGTCGGCGCTCTTCGCTGTCCAGGTCGTCGTTACCGCCATTTGCTGTGGTTTCTATCGCAGTGAGTAGTCTCCTGTACTACCCGTGTGAAGATTTTCAATTTTAACGATCCCTCCAGCTGTTCCCTTGCTCGAGGGCCAGGGTTGCATTGCGGGCCCCAAGGAGACCTGGGTGGGCATCTACTGGGTCGCCCCCACCGTCCTCTACACCGTCTCCTTCGCCCTTGCGTTGATGCGCTCCATCGACTCCCTCCAGACGAGGCCTCTCAGCCCCTGGAAGCTCATGCTCCGTGATGGTCTCAACCTCTATGGTGCCATCTGGCTCGTTAACATGGTCAACATGATCTTCTGGTTCGTCATCAAGCCCACCGGCACCACCGACCCCGTCAGGACCATCGTCACCAGGTAAGTAACATAACCATGGCATTCTGTGTTCTAAAGAAGGCATGATTGCTTAACAAATCGCTTCTCAATTATAGCATGGCTGCCGTCTTGACGACCTCGATGACTCTCCGAATCATCCTCAACATCCGCTCCACGCTCGACTATGGAGGATCCTTTGCCCTCTCTGGCTCGTCTGCCAACAACTCCTCTCGCTCGGGAGGTAATGCGGGTGCTATCCACGGTCTCTCGAACCTCTCGGGCGCTCCTGGCGCAGCCCACTCCGTCGGAATCAACAGCGTGCAATTGCGCTCTGCTGTTCCCACCACCCAGAACGCCCACACCTACACTCTTGATGAGTTGAGGTCAAAGCCCGAGAGCGGCTGGGACGGCGATATCCACGGAGAGGACAAGAGCAGCGTCGGCGCCGAGAGCAAGCGCGGCGGTTTGGCTAACCAGGATGACGGAACGGGTGTCAAGGTCACTATTGACCGAGAGGTTATGCTGATGGAGGACAAGAACTACGGCGCGAGGAAGTAGAGGGGAGATCGGGACGAGAGAAGCGGTGGGCGCTTGGGGCCGAGAGGTGGTGTGTGTGTGTGGGAGTAAAGCCGTGCTAGACCCGACCAGCAGAGATTCTAGCTCACCAATACGAAGTTGTGTTGTACGAAAAACCCCATCTTCGTCGCTCCATCTGCATCAACATCTCCCACTGGGATTAGATAGATGGACAGGGAGATGGGGATCAACGGCGAGGTTTGCTGAGCGGTGCATCTGTCCATCCGTCTCGTGCCACCGTTGAACCCTTCTTTAGGCTCAATTGACTATTTGTGATACCCGTTTCCGAGCTGGTCGGATTGTCTCTATACCTCTTTTCCCCATTCCCGTCCTAATCTACCCATATCTACAACATCTTTCCCTCATTGGTGTTCTGTTCGCTCATTTTTGATTCATCTTCCTACTCCACCGGACCCTCGCTCAATATCCAATCTTTGGCTTGCATATCTATCTATTGATTTATTTTTTCTTGGTTTGCTGTTGTACCTACATTGTACTACTATTGACCGCTATTCCTATCCGCTCACGTACATACCTGGAACAAGGGAAAATATACACGTAGGCTTTAGACCAAGCTGCGTCTACGTTACACTGTGTACAACCATCTGTCAGGTGGATATCGGCCTTGGTATCTTCTGTGAGGTGATTGATCATTTCGAACACACCCCGTTCTTCGCATGAGAGTATTTTAATGATGTTTGTGGGTCAGAGCGAGGTCTGGTGCTTGGTTTTTGATAATGATAGTCATACCCAGAGATATCGTCACTTGGAATTCGGAATCACCGAACATCTGTGCTTCGTGGGGATCGCAAAATTACACGACCATGCGATGGTTTCGTTTCAGCTTCTGATTATCACCGTACCTCCAGGTACCATTGCCCGTTCGCCATATGTATGTATTCGAACGTTTAATAGCCCCATTGCAGTACCACTCGCCAATGCATAGCTTTCAGAATTAACTTGACCCACCGGGTACATCGCCTACGCCGAGTGATCTACACGAATAGATTGCCATCGTCGCCTCGACCGGCATGATCACCCTGAAGATCATCCGACCAGGACTTATGTACACATACATAACTTGCACACACGCACACATACTTAGGATGATGTGCACGGAAATATCACATCTTCTCAAACGCGAAATGCAGCTTCCCTTCTCCCCCTAGCCTTGGTAACCCGCCCAACACGAAGCCTTTGCAAGCTTCGTACACATCCAAGGCCTTCCAATCGTCCAACATGAAGCTCGAAGCCGAGTTGAAGACGCACGTCGTCGAGAGCCTTTGGAAGTTTGGGAATCTGTGGTCCCTAGGAGCACCAGTGTTCCTGTTCCTAACGCCCCCGTAACCGTAACTGTGACCACCAACAGAAGCGGAAGCAGTCTCTGTTGTGGTTGGGGTTGTGGTTGCAGTGGCATTGGGAGCTGTTACTGTTATTCCTGGTGCTGGTGGGAGAGATGCGCCACTACCCCTACCAGGGCTGAGAACACTCGCACTGGGACATAGCGACAAGCGCAACACGTCGTTCGTCACTAGCTGCACCGGATTCGAATTCGAATTGGAAGTCGAATTCGGGTCCAAATCCTCCTCCGAGTCCTGGTGGCCGTTAGTGCCCGACGACAGCATACCGTCGATCTCCCTCAACACATCCATATCCCCCTCATCCAGCTTCCAGATGTACTTGATATGTGCGTAGTACAAACTAGTCGACGTCGCGTGAGTTGGAGATAGATTCGTCGGGAAGTACGAGTTTCTGTGCTCCTTCTCTGAATCGTTTGCAGGATTAGAGTCCGAGCCGTTGCCGGAGGAGTTGGAGTTGGTTATCGCGACTCCTCGGGGAACACCAGGATTTGGGGACATGCTTGATTCCGGCGTTGAATGCATCGTCAGGTTCTCCAGATCGAATCTGAGAGTGAGTTCCTGGAGCACACTAGAGGTTTTGAAGCCAGGGTTACTGGCGGCGGTGCCAAGGGAAGGTGAAGAAGCGAGTTGACTGGTTGCACCTCGGAGGAGGTCCCGGATTTCGGTGAGGAGTTGAGGGAAGCCACCGAACCCGTCGACAAATATCAAGTCGATTTTCTCGAGTTTGGCGAAAGCTGCGTTGAAGACATCGAGATTCTTGAGTTGGTGTTGAGCTACAGGCGTACGATTCAACTTTCAGTAAGAGGCTACCCCATGAAGGAGGTCGGAGGGAGATAAGATGCTCACCTGAAGACATCCATACTAGATGATGCAACACCTCCGAAATCGCAATGACAGTCTTGACCAGCTTATTATAAGAACCCGCTTGGACGGCAAGGCAAGGATGTATCTTCAACACCTCAACCTGGCCAAGATCCAAAAACGAGTTTGGGTTCAAAGCACAGGCAATAACCGGCTCAATCGTCTCAGCATAGCAATCCCGTATCGACAACGCCTTCGGTCGAAGGTGCTTTCCCCTACCCATCACCTCCACCTGTCCCTCCTCCACCGGGGCTCCCCAAACTTTGGTCGAACTTGAAGTAGTAGCAGTAGTCGTAGCAGTACCAGGGTTGGTGCTGGTCAAGGCGGTAGTCGGGAGGATAGCAGTCACCTGCGACCACATCTGCTGCGTATCCCGCCTATCCAACTTGACCCTCAAAAACTCCACTTCCCTCAACCCCTCCGTCGCATACCCCAACAAAGCTAGCGGAAAGTCCGAGATATCGGACATTAGAAGTTTCTCCAATGTCGGGATCCCGAACACATGCTGCCACCCCGCTATCAGGCCTTGCACAGGCGAGATGGGGTAGAACGTGAAATGCGAGATGACGAGGGAACGCAGGTTCCGGAAGCCTTGGAGGACAGACGAGATCGTGCTGTCCAGCTCGTAGCGCTGTTTGCGCAGGGAGTCGTAGAACGAGGGGTCGGAGGTGCGGAACGGAGGTGTGAGGATTCGGGAGAATATCCATCGGTGTCCGTCTCCCAGCTCCAAAAAGAGGTGGCTAGTGTCTTGGAGCAGGGAGGGGTTTAACTGGAGTAGGGTTTGGAGCGCGGTGAAACGGTCGACTTGGGATGCGTTGCTGCGAAGGCTGACTTGGCGAAAGATGTGTGGACGCGTCCATGAGCTGAATTTCCGAGAGACTCGGGCGCAGGATGAGAGGTCCGGGAGGTCGAACTGGAGGTGCTCAATGACACCCTGTAGGATATCGTCTGGCAGACCAGACATCGTTCGGTTCGAAGAACACGGATTCACGTTGAGGATGGCGATTGAGAGGAAGGGCTCTGCGCGAGCTGCGGCTTCACCGACGCAGTACCTCGAGGTATATAAAGCGTGTCCTTAGTGATGCATCAACGTTCAACATCGGAGTCGAAGGGACTCGAGGTAGCGAGCTGAGGCTGTTACGAATCCACATCGTCAGCGGCCGATGGCAAAATTGTATCATGTAAGTGTTACCTCGGGCCCTCGCCATGGAGTCCTCCACCCAGGAGTGAGTGACGTCCAAGCTTCGGCGCCAACTTTGTGGAAACCATCTTAGACTCGTCAGTGTTTCAAAACCTGCACCAACGTGAGTACGCCAACCAGTGCACGACGTCGACAGAGAAATGAAGACATACCCACTGGAACGAAGCGTACCACGCGCCACCTCCGAGGACCACAATACCCGCCTGAAACGGCAGGTATGTAGGGTGCGGTATAATAACAGGATGCGTTTCATTTCGAGGGTATGACAGGCTTATTACAAGGATGTATGTACGACCACGATTATTCAAGAAGGACGACGACGGGCTGAACATCAAACCGATCATAAATAACAACAACTTCGCAACACTACACATATGAAACCAACGACGGAGGTGACACTACAGCGACAAGATAGGAAAGCAGAGGAGGCTGAAATGAAAAGACAACGAAAACGACTGCTAGCAAGGAGTTAGTCGAGTAGGTAATTTAAGTTGTAGCGAATGCATGCAACCGGGGAATTAATACGGTTTTGAAATTACGAGAGGGATGCTGCAATGGATGTATAAAGCGGAGAACATCGAAAACGCTAAGCGAATTAAGGGGATGCGGGGAGATTGGAACCGTTGAAGGAGAATCCTGGTGGGGAGACGTCAGCACGAGATGCAATATTATCACTGGGGTAGTGACCCCCAACCTGAGAATTGTGCTTGAACTGTAGAGGACAAGTTCGAGTTCTCGACGTAACTATCAATCGGCGCCTCTTCTGTGAACACAGTGTCAAAGTTGGATACGTCCTAAGGCGAAGCGAACACCGTTAGCGTAGTCTCTAAAAATTGGAAGCGAGTCCCGACTCACAACAGGGCTAACAACGCTAGGTTTGAATGGAGGCCTAATCTTCTTCTGTGCCAACAGCTTGAAGTCGATGTGGTTGTGGAAGAATGGGTGACGCTTAATATCTTCGGCACCATTGACACCCAAACGGCGGGAAGGATCCCTGTTGAGAAGACCAGTCAAGATGGCACGCGCTTCACTGGAGAATTCGTCTCCAAACTCCAAAGGCTTGTTCAAGATGTGTTCGTACATCTTGTCGGTATTTTCTGCCGAATAGTGAACCTAGATCAGGGATGTATCGATTCATAGTCGGTATAGTGGCTTACCATCGTAGAATGGAGGAAGCCCGTGAATCATTTCATAGAGAAGAACACCAAGTGTCCACCAATCGATGGTCTTGTCTGTAGCCCCAAGATCAGTACCAACTCGTGCTTCTAGGTTAATTTTCCATACCATATCCGTTGCCGGACAAGATCTCCGGAGCAAGGTATTCCGGAGTGCCGCAGAAGGTATTGGTCTTCTCGTTCTCTTTCATATTGAGCTTGCACAAGCCGAAGTCGCAAAGAGCGATATGTCCGTTATAGTCAAGGAGAATGTTCTCAGGTTTCAGGTCTCTGCGAGCAATGGTAAGACTCCGCCTTGCTGCAAATCTGGCGCTGTGGACTCACCGGTAGACTACATCTAGTTCGTGGAGATGTTCTAGCGCAAGAAGCAGCTCAGCACTATAAAAGCTAGGGCAGGGTGTCAAAATGGATGGAGGCGCGAATAGAGGACGGTGCTTACCGTGCCCGCTCCTCGTTGAATGTGTGCTCGCGTTGCAAGTGATGGAACAATTCGCCACCGTTCACAAAGCTATATACCGGATCAGACCGAGCACGATCGAGGCCAATTTGGAGACTTACGCAAGAACGAGATATAACTTTTGCTCGGATTGGTAGCTGAACTTGAGTGGTACAATGAAGGGACTGTCGACCTGTGCAAGAACCAGGCGTTCGGCAAGAGTATGCGTGATCTCATTTCGGGAGACGATATGGGCCTTCCGGATGGTCTTCAGTGCATAGATACGGCCGGTATCCCGCTTGCGGACTTGCATGACCTTGACCGCAAGGTTAGAGTTCCAGACTGTGCTTGATCAGAGCATAACACTCACTTTACCAAATGATCCCTTTCCGATGACCGTCATCAATTCAAAATCATCGACGCTCAGTGACTGGCCATAAGTTGGCTGATACGCGACGCCTAGCTGCAGTTTGCCCGAGCCCCCAACGAAATCATACCATTGATCTTGACTCCCCATCTCGTCAAAGTCCGGGACGAACTTGATGCCGCCCAGGAAGATATCATTTCCTAGGTTGTCAGCGAGACCGTCGCCAGCGAAGTTGGGTTCTTCGGTACGCAGGTAACACTGGAGCGAGATCTCCGAATTTCGGGACACATCACTGGGGATCGTGGTGGTCAATGGCCGCGTGGCTACTGCTGAGTGAGGAAGAAAGACGCACAAATGAACTTGGTACATGTAAAGCGGCTTCTCGAGGTCTCCTCCCAGTGGGGTGATGAGAACTTGATTGACTTCGTATTCCATGACGAGGTAGGGCAACCACCAGCATTGCGTTCGCTGAACACTGTCTCTGGATCAACGTGGTTTGTTAGATCGAGCTTAAAAAGGCTGCAATGTAGCTGTTAGGCATACCTGCTACCCTTGCTGGCTTTGGATTTCTTTGCAAGCCTTTGCTGGTGGACGCTGGAAGGTGAGACTGATGCTGCTACCTTGGCTTGCTGAGAAGAAAGGGCGTTCTGGACTACGGCTGGGGTAGGGATGCCGGGGGGCAGAGCTAGACCTTCAGCCCAAAGGACTCGAATGGTGAGCAGACCGGATCTGAACTTTGGCTTGGACTTGTTTCCATCGGGGTTGCCAGGTGTTGGGGTGGTCGATCTGTTGAGGTTCATGTCTTCTGCAGCCTTGAGGTTGGTGACGGAGGCTTTCTTGCTTCTGAGCCAGGACATGATGAAAAATAAAGAGTGTAGTTCTGAGAAAGCCTGCTTTCTTCGGGTCGACGGTGGTTCAGTTGGTAGGGAACAAGGTGAGCGGTTGGTCGCTTGGTGTGCGCTGTAAAATCTGGCTTAATTGGTCCGCGCCGGGAATGCTTCCGAGACTCCGTTTGTTGCCGGGTGGCGCCCGACCCTTGTTTTGCTCACAGCTGCCAGCGAACTCCGTTGGAAAGGCAGACATCGGGGCGCTGGATGGTGGAAAAAGGTCATTGAATGCATGTGCACTGAATTGCTGTGCTGCAGTAACTTTACAAGAACAAGACAATCACTTTATCTTATGCCGAAGTCGGTCCGTCCTGTACGAGTTGAATTGAATTCATTTACGAAGCTCGGGGGCCTTTGACTCAGATTTGACGACAAGCAATATGCACTCCGTAACTGGCGGTAGGGTCAGGGGCCCAACGGAAAATGATAGCGATCGAGCCCTGAAATGCCAAAACATGCCACGTTGAAGTTGGATTGTGCTGGTCTCCGTGCAGTGTTCAGCAGGACTCGGACAGGATCTAGGATAGGCTGGTCTAGTTGAAATGCATCTATTTTCGTAGTCCATGCATTGGTAGAGATCTTTGCAGGCTGCTGCGGTTTGCCACTACGTATACGTTTGCGCAGCCAAGCCGGGGCCGCTGGCGTGACGAGTCAGGCCGGCGTTGCCAAAAGGGCCAATCAGATTAGATTGTCGGCCTCGTAAGACAGTTTACGCCAGGAGCCGGCTTCCGTCCAGGGGGATATATTACCGGCTCCCCTTGTCATGTTCATCATTTCCTTTCCACTCTTTCAATACCCTCCTCCTCCACAGCGAACGGTCGGTTCTGGTTGACACGTTCAATCATGTCCAGGCCAAGTAGTACTGACGAAAAGGCCACCATCGTCACCGATGCACCCAAGTCCAAAGGCCTGTTTGGTCGTGACAAGTCTGCTAAGACACAACCAGACTCTGAAAAGGCCTCTGCCTCTGACGATTCCTCCTCCACCGAGGTCAAGTCCGTAGAAAATGAGGTTCCTCCCGTGTCTTTCACCCAGCTCTTCAGGTGCGTCTCTGCCGTTCTCACCGTTCAATGTATTCTAAACAGACGCCAGGTTCTCAACACCTTTCGAGCTTTTCATCGACGCCATTGGCTTGGTCGCCGCCGCCGCCGCTGGCGCTGCCCAGGTATGCCCTCGTGTTTACCAACCGGACCGCAGCTGACCTCTGCTTTCCAGCCTCTAATGTCTCTTCTGTTCGGCAATCTCACTCAAGAATTCGTCAACTTTGGAACCGTCGTCGGGAGAGCCCAAAGCGGGAATGCAACCGCAGTAGCACTCATTCCTGAAGCTGCTGCCAGTTTCCGTCGCCAGGCTGCACTCGATGCAAGTTACTTGGTTTATATCGGTATTTATTTGTTTCCGCTGTTTGTCGCGCCGTTGCTGAGCCCTCTTAGGTATTGGCATGTTCGTCTGCACATACACTTACATGTACATCTGGGTCTACACGGGAGAGGTCAACGCCAAACGCGTCCGAGAACGATACCTCAAGGCTGTTCTTCGTCAGGATATCGCGTTCTTTGACAATGTCGGTGCTGGAGAGGTTGCAACGCGCATTCAAACCGACACTCGTACGCGTTCATTTATTGTCTCATTAATTTCCTGCTAATAATCTACCCCGCAGATTTGGTTCAGCAAGGAATCTCAGAGAAAGTCGCCTTGATCGTCACGTTCTTGGGTGCTTTCTTCTGCGGTTTCATTCTTGCCTACATTCGATCGTGGCGGCTTGCCCTTGCGCTGACTTCCATGTTCCCGTGCATTGCAATTACCGGTGGCATCATGAACAAATTCATCTCTCAATACATGCAGTGAGTCTGCCTGTACTTTTTCATTCATGAAACAAAAATTAACCCCGGTCTCATAGATTATCACTGAAGCATGTGGCAGAGGGTGGAAGTTTGGCCGAAGAAGTCATTTCAACTATTCGCACAGCTCAAGCATTCGGCACGCAAAGCACGCTCTCCGGACTCTACAATGGTCACATCAACAAGGCTCTCGAGGTTGACATGAAGGCAGCCGTCTGGCATGGTGGAGGACTTGCTTCTTTCTTCTTCGTCATCTATGGAGCATACGGTCTTGGTATGAGAATCTGCCCCACTTCAATTAGCGCACCTCACTAACACCCTTTACAGCTTTCAACTTCGGAACCACTTTGCTCAACAGGGGACAAGGTAAGCACTGGGTGTTAATACAAACGATCTTAGTTTTAACCCTCTTTTCCAGCTGATTCTGGCACAATCGTCAATGTTTTGCTGGCCATTCTCATCGGTTCATTCTCTTTGGCGATGCTTGCTCCGGAAATGCAAGGTATTTTGGACCCACTTTCAATTCCGAGTGACTCTCTAACATAACTTCGATAGCTGTCACACATGGTCGTGGTGCTGCGGCGAAGCTGTATCAGACCATTGATCGCGTCCCTGATATCGACTCGGCCAATGAGGGAGGATCCAAGCCTACCGAAGTTCGCGGAGAAATCACCCTCCGAGATGTCAAATTCCACTATCCCTCACGCCCTTCCGTTCAGGTTGTCAAGGGTCTTTCGATCAACTTCGAGGCAGGCAAAACCGCAGCACTCGTCGGCGCTTCTGGTTCCGGAAAGTCCACCATCGTGTCTCTTGTCGAACGGTTCTACGATCCTGTCGAGGGCGCTGTTCAACTCGACGGTGTTAACCTCAAGGATCTCAACCTCAAGTGGCTCCGTTCGCAGATCGGTTTGGTGTCTCAGGAACCCATCTTGTTCGCCACTACAATCAAGGAGAATATCGCTCATGGTCTCATCAACACCCAATGGGAAAACGCTCCTGAAGAGAAAAAGTTCGAACTGATCAAGGACGCGTGTATCAAGGCCAACGCAGACGGGTTTATCAGCAAGTTGCCTAATGGTTATGACACCATGGTCGGTGAACGTGGTTTCCTGCTTTCGGGTGGACAGAAGCAACGTATTGCCATCGCCCGCGCTATTGTATCTGATCCCAAGATCTTGCTGTTGGACGAAGCGACCAGTGCCCTCGATACCCAGTCTGAAGGAATCGTACAGGACGCCCTCGATAAAGCTGCTGCCGGTAAGGATGTTTCCGACCTGTTATGTAACTTGCTTGTTTAACCCGATTATTATCCAGGTCGTACCACGATCACCATCGCTCACCGACTTTCCACCATCAAGGATGCCGATATCATTTATGTCATGGGCAACGGTCTCGTCCTCGAATCTGGCACACACAATGACCTCTTGGCGAAGGACGGCGCATACGCCCGCCTTGTGCAATCCCAGAAACTCAGAGAAACCCAGGACGCTGTTGATCTTGACGGCTCTGACGACGAATCAGATGCTGGCGAAGAGAAGGATATGGAGAAACTAGCCCGCGAAGAGGTTCCCCTTGGTCGTAGCAACACTCAACGTTCCCTGGCTAGCGAGATCATCGAGAAACGCAAGGCTGACGCCGAGGGCAAGGAGGACAAGGATCATGGTCTTCCCTACCTCTTCAAGCGTATGGGTGTTCTCGTCAAGGATCAATGGCCGAAATATCTCATTGGTTCCATCGCCTCTATACGTGAGTTACAGAGTTTTTATGTGCCGCAACTTTAGCTTAACCCGTTTCTAGTTACCGGACTTGTCTACCCTGCCTTTGGTGTCGTCTTTGCAAAGGGTATCGAAGGGTTCGAGAAGCCGACTCCCGCAGAACGCAAGTACGAAGGAAACCGTACCGCTTTGTGGCTCTTCATCATTGCCATTGCTTCTGCGATTTCCATTGGGGTTCAGAATTGGCTCTATTCTGCTGCTGCCGGTATCCTCACTTCTCGTCTTCGTGCTCTGAGCTTCAAAGCTATCCTGCGTCAAGACAGTGAGTATTTTTCCAAACTTTGCGTGCAGTAACGTTGGGCTAACTCTCAACCTAGTCGAGTACTTTGACAGGGAAGAGAATAGCGTAAGTTGTCGTCGCATTTTTCAGCCGAGTTCGTTCGAGCTGACAATGCCCTCATAGACTGGTGCCCTTACCGCCAAGCTGAGCGACAACCCCCAGAAGGTCAACGGTCTTGCTGGTGTCACTCTCGGTGCCATTGTTCAGTCCATTGCAACCGTCATCTCTGGTTCGATTCTCGGTCTCGTGTTCATCTGGAAGTTGGGTCTCGTCGGAATCGCCTGCACTCCTGTCGTCATTTCTGCGGGTTACATTCGTCTGGTGAGTTTGCCAAGGTCAAGTCTGACGCTTCGGTTGGACTAAGTCGTTCTCTGTAGCGCGTCGTCGTTTTGAAGGATCAGGCAAACAAGAAGGCTCATGAAGAATCCGCTCAATTGGCTTGTGAAGCCGCTAGCTCCATCCGTACCGTCGCCTCCCTCACCCGTGAAGACGATTGCCTGCGCCTCTATAGCAGGTCTCTCGAAGGTCCTCTCCAGAGATCCAACAGGTCCGCTATTTGGAGCAATGGGCTGTACTCCCTGTCACAGGCTATGGTGTTCTTCGTTATCGCTCTCGTTTTCTGGTATGGTTCCCGACTTGTTTCAACTTTCGAAGCTGGCACATTCCAGTTCTTCATCGGCCTCATGGTGCGTTATCATTCCGGTATATCACTGAACGCCATCCTCATGTTTTTCATTAGAGCACGACCTTTGGTGCCATTCAAGCTGGAAACGTCTTCATGTTTGTCCCCGACATGTCGTCAGCACAGGGTGCCGGCTCTGACATTATCAAACTGCTTGATTCCACCCCGGAAATTGACGCCGAATCTGATGCCGGCAAGCAGTTGGAGCACGAGAAGGTCCAGGGCCACATTCGCTTCGACAACATCCATTTCAGGTACCCAACTCGGCCTGGTGTGCGTGTGCTGCGTGGACTCTCATTCGAGGTCAAACCCGGAACGTATATCGCCCTCGTCGGTGCCAGTGGTTCGGGCAAGAGTACTGTGTAAGTACCCCACATATCTAACCGTCGCAGTGATGGAGGAACTAATCACAATGTCCGTTTAGTATCCAATTGATCGAACGGTTCTACGACCCCCTCGCTGGTGACATCTACATCGACGGCGAGAAGATCAATGACCTCAACATTCAGGATTACCGCAAGCATATCGCCTTGGTGTCACAGGAGCCTACCCTCTACGCCGGCACTATTCGTTTCAACATCCTGCTTGGCGCCACCAAACCCGAATCTGAGGTTACCCAGCAGGAGATTGAGGACGTATGCCGCAATGCCAACATCCTCGAGTTCATCCAATCACTGCCTCAGTAAGTTGACGGATCGCCTAACCTGTTTGACATTTAATCTAATTCCCATCTGCAGAGGATTTGATACTGAAGTCGGTGGCAAGGGTTCGCAGCTCTCCGGTGGTCAGAAACGTAAGTGATTATATTTCGTGATATGCACGGCTACTAACGCGTTTCCAACAGAACGTATCGCCATTGCCCGTGCTTTGCTTCGCAACCCCAAGGTTCTACTTTTAGATGAGGTATGCTTCTGTGACGATTCGCTTCGTCGCGTTTCAGGATCTAATCTGAGGTTTCTTTACTAGGCTACTTCGGCGCTTGATTCCAATTCCGAGAAAGTCGTGCAAGCAGCTCTTGACCAGGCGGCGAAGGGACGTACTACCATTGCCATTGCCCACAGATTGTCGACGATTCAAAATGCGGATACCATGTGAGTGAAGAGGCCCTGGAAAGTGATAACTCGTGGCTGACCGCGNTTTTTCTATGCAGTTACTTCGTCAAGGACGGTGTCGTTAGCGAATCTGGCACACACGATCAGCTCATTGCCAAGCGCGGAGATTACTACGAATACGTGCAGCTACAGGCCTTGAGCAAGGCATAGAAAAAAGAACTCTCATTTAACGAATTTATTTTCTTCTCATCTTGTTATCTTGGAACGTATATAATGACCATTCCAGTCGTCCGGATAGCTATCCTCATCGCATTACGTTATCGCATTTGCAGGATTTTCGTTTCATACCCTTGTTCTTAATACAATCATTATAATATCTAGACACGCATGTACCACGAGGAGTTTGGATACCTCAATATATAGTCATGCTTGGTGTTACTTGCTGGAAACCAGGATCCCTAAACTGCGACCGAACTCTCCCCGCATTACGCACTACCACAGCTCTGTGCTCTGAATAGCCAAGATGCAGTCAACCATGGGTTCGATGGAGACGCTCTTAACCGCCATGCCGAGCCATGTACAGTTTGCCTCTGTTTCGCAGGGTGGGATCAATCAAGGGCGAGACCACGTGGCCACCCCACCGAACCCTCCAACACATCTCTCCCTCTACTCTGCACTCTCCCGCGCCAAAATGTCTGTATCCCTAACACCCAGCAGCGCTCTCGGCTTCAGGAGTATGTGTCTCTCTGTTCGTGACGGTCTACAGGCTCACCGTGCGCTCCAGGACCCCTGACCCAGCTCGTGAAGCGCTCGCTGACTATTACGAACAACAATGCCCAACCTATTGCCTTCAAGGTCAAAACGACTGCTCCAAAGGTAGTTTTTTGCGGGCATCTTGGCGCCAGACGTTCTTTACTGACTGTCTCGTGCGCAGCTGTACTGCGTTCGACCGAATTCTGGGCGGGTGGAACCAGGGGATAGCCTGGAGGTTTCTGGTGCGTCATCATTCTCCGCCGGCTGCCAACAGCGTGTCCTGATGTTCGGACAGTTATGCTTCAAGCTATGAAGGAGGAGCCACCCCTGAATGCGAAATGCAAGGACAAGTTCTTGATTCAAAGCACAGTTATCACACCGGACAAGGAATCCATGTCGCTGCAGGAAATCGTGCGTGGCGCCTGAACTTTTACATGCTGTTCTGTCCTCCTTATCCTTATCTTTTTCAGTGGGCCTCGACTGACACCAACGAAGAAGGACGGGTTCACCAACAGAAGCTGCGTGTGACGTATCTGCCTGCGGAAGGGCAGACTCTGGAGGAGGAAGATGAAGCTGCGCACCCGAACCCGAACTTCTCGACGCTGGGCCCGAACGACCCGGTGAGTGTCTGGTTCGCTCGCCGTCGCAGCACTGTACTCAACTTTCTCAAGAATCCCTACGATACCATCCAGCCACAGCCCAATGGCAATGGCAATGGTCACGGCCCCATCCCCAGCGTATTCATGGCTCCGCCTGCGGACCAGGCTGAAGTTGATATCCCACGACCCCCCACGCCGCCAGAGGTCAGCTTTGCGCACGACGAGTCGCAGCAAGACATTGAACTCCCGGCTGAAGAGGAAGCACCTGCTGTGCAGGAGCCCTCTTACCGCTCGCCGACGCCCCCTCCCCCGATGCCGATTCCCATCCCGACGCCCGCACCGGAACCAGCTCCAGTGCCTGTCATCGTGACGCCCCCAGTCGTCGAGTATGTTTCTCCACCACCGCGTGAAGAGCGCAAACCTGCTCCTCGTCACTCTGAACCAACGCCNGCGCCGGCGCCGCCCCCCGTTATCATTCACAAGGAGAACCCTATTAACCCGCAGCTCGTGTCTGAGAACAAGGTGTTGAAGGCCGAGATCGAGCGACTCCAGAACGAGCTCGCTGTCAGGTTCACCCAGCCACCTCCCGTTTCCGAGGTTCGCAGCAGAAGACGGCATTCAGATGCTGGCAGCGTGGCCGAGACCGACGTGAATACTGTTGTGGATGATGGGCATAATTATCAGCAGGATGGTGTGCCTCTGAATCTCGTCGTCGCTATCTCGTTTGCGGTGTTCTTCATGACATATATCTTCTTCTGAAATTGTCGTCCGTGATGACCCCTTGTTTACCCTCCTCCTTTTTTAACAGAGCAGTCAGTTCCTCCGTGTGCGTTTTTTGGTTTAGTAGGGCCTGGATTGATGCGAAACTTGACTGTTGATTCCGCTCCTCCGCAGCAGCAGCTGGTGTAATTTTCCTCGTTTTATATCAATCATTCCGACTTTTTTTTTTTATTTCTCCGTCTCTCGTTCAGTGCTTACCGTTGCAAAAAGTAATGAGGACAGTTAGACCGTATATTTATCCTTTATGTCACTTCCGTAGTTTTTGGAGGTATAGCCTCCCTCTCTCGCAGTCTCTTTTTTCTCTACGCTCGGATCGAACACCTAGGTAGCCTGGCCTCGTGTACGACTTATGATCATTCTTCCTGTCTCCTTTAGAAATCATGCGCTTCTTGGGGGGTGTGTGTTTGGCCACGATGCTGCTGTGGGCCCAGTTAGTCGAGCCAAGTGGCGGAAGCGAACGGAGGTAAATGGCTGAACTCAGTTATATTGTGTGCCATATATAAAAACGGACAGAGCGAGAGTCCGCAGCTCGCACCCCGGTGGGTTGGTGACTCTGGAATTATGACCGAACTCGATTAATTGCATTGGAAGCCCACCGTACCGATAGGGGCGGAGATGGGGACCCAGCAGGGCGAACCGAAGGCCACGAGGACCTTGAGGCTCGAGATTGGCTGCTGAGGGCGCTTGGCGGCGACGTTCCCGTCAGTCCATTTAAAGTCCCCCGATCCGATATTGATATCTAAGCGCCCATCATACGGCTCGCTACTTGCAAGACCTGTTGTCAGATTTTTGTCTGGGGCCCTGATTTGCCGCAGATTCATTCAAAAGGCCAGGAGAAACCTTTTTGATTCAACTCAATTCAGTGGGAAACAGATGGTGGTGTGCTTTGGTGATGATCTCACGCGAACCTTCATCATGACGCACGGACTCGGCTTCATCCCCGCACAAGCTACCTTATGTCATGACGACTTGACTGAGGCAATTAAATTACCTCGCTCCCTCCTACCACCAGGACCACTTTTTCCACTCTTGTTTAACTCGTAACATGGATTCCAATCCTTACTTAGGAAGGCAGAACAAACAAACAAAGCCCTTGCTTCTGTCGCTTTTTGCTTTCGTTGTCTCTCTGATCTTTGTATATTCTGTATTTCTGAGAGGTAGTTCGCCTCTCATCACCACGAAGGTGTGCCATTTGATCAGTCTTTAGAGGCCCATTAACGTTTGTTTCGTGCAGGGTGTTGTATATCTGACAGGGGAAGGATCGGTTACTGGGGTAGTCTACTTCGAACAATCCTCCAAGGATGGGCCTGTGAAAGTATCAGGGAATCTGAAAAACCTAAGTCCAAGCGCACTGAGGGGTTTCCACATCCAGTGCGTTATTTCTCGGATTTTCCCCATCTCCAGCTACCTATTCAAACAATTGCCTCACCTTTCGCAATTGCCAACCATAGCCAACTGGGTAACATAACTGACGGGTGCGCATCCGCCGGTCCCCACTTCAACCCGTTCGGCAAAAACCACGGTGCACCCTCGGACGCAGAGCGTCATGTTGGCGATCTTGGGAACGTCCAATCTGACGAAGCAGGAGAGGCCAACTTCTCGTTCGAGGACTCCATCATTTCTCTGAACGGCCCGCTCAGTATTATCGGGTTAGTTTGACTCTTCTTCGTTGCTTCTGACATTGAGTTTTCGAGCTGACTCTCTTTCGTGGCGCTATGAAGGCGTACAGCAGTCATTCATACGGTAAGGCAGCTGGCCCATTGTTCCGACATCTAGCTCACCCAAGTCTTCACTTTAGGGAACCGATGATTTGGGAAGAGGTAACAGTGAAGATTCTTTGAAGACAGGGAATGCAGGTGGACGGGCTGCTTGTGGTGTAATTGGTCAGTTGATCTCATACTCAGTAACAAAGAGCATATGCTGATCATTTCGTATATAGGTATTGCATGAACTCCCTTCTCTGAAGCTCGGGTGTGGCTCGACAAGAAACGGAATATGTTTTCTTCACAAGATAGTACATGATGTCGTTCGAGTCATCGATACAGTCATTACACCCGCGAATTCTTGACCTCACTGGCACTACACCAAGAGTTAGAACATGACGATCACTTTCGAATTCAGTAAACGTACCTGTGAGTAGAATGGGGCTGCGACAGCCACGCAAGTAGACGGAGGCGCACAGACAGTGGGACCGGTCCAACCAGTACCTAACATGACATGAATTTCTCGATACCACTTTGCAAGGGGACAGAGCCAAGCTTACCTCCGCATTGACCGTATTGCGACTGCTGAGGACCAGCGGGAACAGTAGGCGTTGTGACAGTTGTTGTCGTCGTAGTGGGGGTAGTAGCAGTGGTGGTGGTGGTGGTGGTTCCGGGATTTGAGGAGCCGCTGCCTTGTGCGGTGGTGATGGGTCCCCTTTCGATGTAGACATTGCTGAAGTACCAGTCCTCGGGAGGGTTCCTGTTCACAATTCGGAGCACACCAACGTGGAAGTCCTTGGAGTCTGTAGAGGTGCTAGCAGCTTGGTTGGCAACAACACGAGTGAGGGGGTTGGACCCGGTGGATGCCCAGAGGCCAACAGTCCTTGCGCCGAACTGTTATTGGCAATGGCTTGTGAGTGAAAATCCGTTTGTAGCTTCTTTTGAAAGGCACGTACGTCGATATCGTAGGCGAAGTTGAACCAAGTATCAGCACTGAAGGGGGTGCCCCATTTCTCTTGACCTCCAATCATCCATACAAGGTTGCTAGGGTTGGAACCGACACCGTATTTCAGCTGTAAAAAATAATTAGTAGAGTACAAGGCCTCTTGGTAACTTTGTACATACCTCAGTGAAGTGGCTCTCGAAGAACATAACTTGATGCTCGAGACTTGGCTAATGATTTTAAATGAATCAGGACTATGTTCACGGAGAAGACTACTCGCCCACTTACGTCTGGGGGATTAGTGTTAGTCCTCTTGACAGAGAAGTGATAGAAGAGGTTTCCAGTTCCCAAGTTGGCGGTGGTCTGAGGGATGAGCTCGGCTCTCTGCATCTGCGAATTCCAGGTGGCGGTAGTATCGATGGTGAGTTTCAAACCCCTCTGCTCAGAGCTGTGGGCGGGATTCTTGTAGGCGGCGTCCAAAGCCAGGTAACGAGACGTAGGCTGGCTGCCGTGAATGTACTGCATTGTTCGATGTGAGACTCAAGGTCGGCACGGAGAAATGAAGACTACATACCCATTGGTAAGGCTCGACCTGGTTAGACCATGACCCTTAATCCCGTTGCAAGATTAGTTTACAGTCGTCCAGACGAAGAGGGGACTAACATTTGTCGAAGTCAGCAGCGCTGGTGAAGTTGTTGAAGCTTCCACTCCAAACAACAGTGCCTGCATGGGCCGTAGCCGCCAGCAAAGAAAGGAGGAGCCAGGATAGTCCGAGCATGGTGACAATGGTGTGAATCTCGTCGTCCAGGACTACATTGCGCAGCTCCAGCACCTTTAAGTATTCCACGGAACACTCACCTTCAAAAATTGTCGGTCAACCATCGCATCGAATACGCCTAAAGGGAAAAAGCTCGGCTCGGATAAATAGCTATAATTGAATTCTTCCAGACATCCGGATGTAGAGTATAGTCAGTCATTAGGGTCATGAGGTTGCGTGGATGCTATATGATACAAAATGCAAGGTAGAGTCTGAGAGAATATTAGTGGCCCGAGGGTATCGAGGGTAGATGTAGATAAAAATAGAACATCGCACTCATTATAGTGCTAAAAATTTCGTTAATCCGACTTCTTGAACATCCAAGATAGCAGCCATGACCGAGTCGATGGAGATGATGAAGACTCCGCTTGTTCTTCTTGGAGCCGATCCAACAAAGCCTGCTTCTCTTCCGCCAGAATCTCGTGCAAAATGGCGTGTTGGGCTGAGAGATTTTGACTTCGCCCAGCGGTCCTGCCAATGGAAGGAGCCAACGAGAGCTTTGAGTTCGTCGCAACAGCGGCAATAAGGTCAGCTTGGGCATGCGCGTCCGGCCTCTCCCCAGACTCCTGCTCTCCCAAATTGGGGGTAACCACGCTTGGAGGAAGCTGTAGGGTCGACATTATAGAATGGGAGCGTGTCCGAAGCGTGGGTGGTGCTGCTCCATCTGACGCAGAACGTGTTGGTGGTTGGAGTGTAAGCGTGCTAGGTTTCCGTTGGGGGAGTCCAGACAATGGGTGCGACGCTAGGCTGGTCACATCCAATTTGCTAGATTGGGCATGAGACACGGTCGATCTTCGCGGTCGCATTGTCTGTTCGATGCCCCGTTCGTTCGCCTGAACACGTTGTCTGATCGTAGGCGGTAGGTCGATCTCTTCAGTTCCATCAACTTCAGGCAGTGAGGTGAAAGAAACAGGCAGCGTCATGGGCGACATGTTGGCGGCGTGAATGACTGGGCTGGGTGTCGGCATCATTTCTTCAGGAGAAGAGCGTTCCACCAATCCCAACCAAGTCCCGATTTGCCCTGTACCAGGATCCACGGTCAATGCAAGCTTCATGTCAACCGTATTATCCAAGTCCAGCGCATTCACCGGATCTCGAGGCAACCAAAGGACGTTGTTGATGAGGCGTGTGTAATATGGATTATCGTATGGAAGATCCACGGTTTCTTGATCATCCCATGGGAGAGGGGGCGGATGAGGAACGACAGGACCCGAGGATTCAGGTCGTAAACTAGCGTCCATAAATCGGGGATGACCAGGGACGGTAGCTGACTGGTCATGAGATTGCCATGGAAATCCCTCTCTGGAGACGTTCACGTCCGGTGCAGGCGACTGTGGCTTTGCGGAAGAAGTGCGTGGAGAGACCTTGAAATCCCGATCGAAAGGTATGGGCTTTCTTCGGTTTTTGTGGGGATTCGGTCGTTGGCGGATGGTGCTATACGAAAAATTGATCCAATCGGGCATCTTCCAGGTGAGAAAAGCGTGTCGACGCGATGATGTTTGAATAAGGCCTCTTCTTTCTTGATTGATGGCATTTTCATTATCTTCTGGAGCCACGTCGGATCCTCGGGGTTGCTCAAAGGTCTGTTTGCACATTACTTCGGCTTCCGCGATGTCATCCAATTCGAACTGGGCTCGACACATCCGGGTCATCCTAGGGTTTGGTTCAGGGAAAGTTGCTACTGAGCAAGCATAGGCACTTACAAGAGTTTGAATAGGACGATGAACACGATCAAGAAAACGCAAACGCCAACGTTGGCCGATTTCTTCAGCACTACCATGTAGGCCAAAAATACAACCAAGGTCAAGGTAAGACCTAGTTCGGTATGGTGAGTAGCCTGCCGCGTAGAACCCAGAGCTGAAACTAACCGTCTAAAGAGTAGCGGACCATGCGTATGAGCAACGTCTGACCGTTCCCTTCATAATGTTTGGCATAAACGTGGATGAACTGATTCTTAATCACGCCTGCGGAAAGCGGTCAGACGTATCGCGGCTACAGTGTGGCAAGGAACTTACCGGACTGAACGAAGAAGTAGAGCGTTCCAAACGGCAATACGAATGGGTTGAGCGCAGAGAACATAAGAAGGACATGAATGACAAGGAGGTGATTCGGAAGCCAATCTATTTCGTTCACAATGAGATCAATTGAGCCTGAGGCAAAATTATGAAATGTCTCACAGTAATAATTCAGTGTACGTGGGCGAACACCAACGGTCCTCTTGCGCCTAAATGAACAATATGACAACGAATCCAGAAAAAGGCAGTGATTTGGACTTACGGTGTGACTTGCCTCGAGGTTGTGGGGTACATGATCAACGGTAGCCCAACTAGAATAAGGGTGTCAATAATAACTCGTGCGATAAAAACAATTCGACATACGAAGTACCAATTCAAATCCGCCATGCATAGCAGTCGTGAAAATGACTGGTTCAAACACAAAATCAACAACAAACGCAAGAGAAAGAGTTGTTGGAAGGTACGTACGCCAACCGACATAAAATGGTCCAGCGCTTGGGAAGCTGGTAGCAACAATCTCTATAAGTTTGATGTTTGCGACGTTCCTGAAGGATAGAAGTATAGACTCCATCGCGGCAGTCCCTACACAGAAGAATACCAGTACGTTGACAATGAGGAATTTGTAGTAACGCGTCATAATGAGGTCGTGAAGTGCAGATAGTGTCGTGATCGTGTGCGCTTTCTTGGCGATTAGTAGAAGAATCAGCGGGATGAGTAATGCAAGGAGGGCGACCAAGAGGGTAGGGATGAAAGACTGGATGACTTCGGACTGCCAGGGGTGTCGGTCCAAATATCGTTTCTGTGGAATGGCTGAGTATAGAACGATGGGGGGAGAGGAGTCGCTACTCACCAGACTGGGCCAGAATAGAGAGATATTTTGAATGGAAACCAGACCGACAAGCAAAGAGACCGGAAAGAGCCAAAAGAGAGTAAAGCCCCTGAAGAGTAATCAGCGTCGAAGAAGGAATATCACTGTTATCTGGAACTTACCACACCCCGACGTTTAAAATCCAATCTTTCACAAACTAAGCAGACATATTAGTACCTCAATTTCCAAGGGCACAACTGAATCCTTACCTCTGCGTTGAAGGACGACTTCATGACTCGGATCCAATCCACATCCTGGTATTCAGGAGCCATCGATACCGAGCAAGTCAATGGGTTATTCGGGTGAACAGCAAGGTATTTGCATGCTCTCCGAGCTTCAGCTGGATCTGCGAACGTGACAAAGGCTGTAGAGACGGCGTCGAAATCTGTGATTGCCTTGGACCTGTTCTCGGTAATAAGAGAGGTGAGGAGGTTGAGTTTGGCGGTATAATAGTCGATGGCGGGAACGGTCTTTCCACGGAATAGATGGCTCAGATTGACGAGAGGTTGGTACGCATCCAGGGCGCAGCGAGGTAGGCTCAGGAGAGCATCCCAAATGGTCTCACCGCTCCGACTGCCCTTCGACCCCTGGGTACCTCGAGGGTAAGACGACTCTTCGCTACCCGAGTCCGAAGAGGATGAGTCTGAGCTCTGTCGCAGGTGCTTGAACTTCCACTTGCTGAAGCGTTGGCTTTGGTTCTTCTTCGTTTCGCGCATGCTAAACTGCTCCACGAATGGCCCAAGGGTTTCTATGAGTTTCTCCATCCGCTCTTCGTCAGAGAGATCATCCATCTCGACTTGCCCTTGCTCGACGTCAACTGCAACGGACCTGCGCTTCTTGGCAACCTCGATAGCCTTGGCCTTGCTCGAACGATGGTGCGAAAAAGGCTTTTGCGCTTTCTTCCTTTCCATGGCCTCTTGGACATCGAGGAGAGCCTTGTTTGCGAGTTTGATGTGTGCTGTTTCCAACAGGCGGAGGATTTCTTCCCGCCTCTCCAACAAAGACGCCAACTCCGTCATCTTGCGAGCGACAACCACCCGTTCAACGATCGGCTTGTCCTGAGTCTGTGGCTTGCTTGCCCGTTTGGGTTCGTTGGAGTTCCTGTCCTCGTCCTTGTTGGAGGTCGGAAGGACGTTCTGAACCCGTGCGGGTATCTTCTTTGCTCGGTTGAACATGAACGCCAAGGTCTTGTTGACTAAACCGGGTTGGGTGGATGACGTGAGTCCCATGCTCGGCTTTTCGACTTTGCGGGACAGCCAGTATTCGAAGTATTCCTTGAGTTCCTTCTCGTCTCTCAGACCGTGGGGCAAATTGGAAACCATGACGGTGCGCAGCCGCAGACCATAATTAGGGTGACCCATGGCTGGGGTTGGGATGTCCTGGAACGCATATTGCGGGTGGGGGTGTTGGTACAATGTGGCATCGACTGCGTCTGGGTTTTCTAGAGCTTCTCGTCTCCTGTGGGCGAGCTGGGCTATGGAACGTGCACGAAGTCGGAAGGCACCGTTGCAAATCCAAATGAGAGTTCCCATCCAGCTCAGGGTGATCCAAAAGAGCAGGCACATATGTATCCAAAGCAGTGATAGACCCTTGTCCGTCGCCACCAGGGAGGATATCGACGCCCGGGTCATGGACTTCTGCGAAATTTCATGTTCGGAGAATTCGACATGGATGGGGAATAGGATGGGGAAAGTGGTCACGGTGTGTAGGAGGCTGAACCAGACTAGATCTGTGGTCAGTGGGTCGGCAGCCTCTTATGTAGCAGGCACTTACAACATCCGCGCAGAAACCTAACATAGAGAGTAGCATCTGTCCCTCGTAATGAATGTAACTCATCCTCGCTGTACCCAATGACTTCTCTGATCCAGGACAATGCCCATCCTGTCGGAGATGGTGGGGAAGGAAATCTTGGAGAATGTCAGCTTCCATGCCAGTGGTTGTTCTTACGAGAGTAGTAGATACCTTGCCCATGATCGTCCGCTGTACAAGCTAAATGCATAGTCTCAATGCCAGCTACATCGAAAAGGCCGAACGGTACTCACTAGCCAAACTCCCAGGATTCCCTCTTTCCAAGGCCTTCCTCTGGTGGCACCTTCCTCCCTTTCCGCCGCCTCCGCTTCATGAGTTCCTGGCCAGTGACGCATAATACAGTTATCGCGATTCCAATGACGGTCTGGTTAATGAGACCACTAAGAGAAAAGAACACTCGGTGAGCATGAGGAAAGTTGAGCGGGGCTAATGACGTTCTACACACCTGTAGTTCTTGGAAAACGGCCTCGTCTGAATGTCACCCATGCCAGCTGATACACAACGCCGCGCACGGTACTGTCGTCAAGGTCAACGTTCACGACAAGGGGGCAGCAGGCATCCACAGAGAAACAGGAGAACTGGGAACCATCTGGTTCCACAATGATTCTGTGGTAAGAGAAGCGCTCCCACGTGATGCCTCGATCGCTTCTGGACGTTCTTCTCCTCCCTCCCTTAATGGGACCTCTCGAGTCTCAAGCCGAATACTGTGACAGCGCGGATTTACTTCAGGCCACTAAAAATAGTCTAGAAGGAGTTGTAGGTAACAATGGATTTGCAATGAATGGATTAAAGGCACGTCAGTCAATACAACGACAATGCTTCCAGCCCACTTGCGGCAGGCCGTGTTCTAACTATCTATACCAAATTACCAACTCATTCTACTTGGTCCTCATAATGCGCAATTTGTTGGGCTTGTAGACAAAGTTCTCCGAGTAGTTCTTGGGTGGGATGCGTTTCACAGCGGAAGGTTGGCTGTGAGATATTTAGAATCAGACATGCGAAAACATAAACGAAGCTCAACTCACATGTAGTAGTTCCATCCTTGAAAGAGATATCTGCGTCAATGGGAACGTCATTCGGTATCACGGGGCGTGCGCACCTTGCTTCGCAGCGAAATGGGCTGCATCCTCGCTACTTCTGAACGACATACGGGTGCCTTGCACGTAGTCCGCAGAGCTGGCCCAGCCCATCAAGGGGTTTTCCCAACGAGAACCACCGGGAAGGACGTCGAAATCAATGCGCCAACGCTCTGTCTTGCCTGACCCGCTTTGCATTGTGTTTCGGGTTGGCTGGTAGATGCGCACGGGGCGTTGGGTCAGCTCCCCTAAGGAGTAGCTATAAGACAGATGCTCTAGCCAAAATAATGATGCTGCGTACATGGAGCACCGCTAATAGTCTCTGCTGGCAAAATATCGCCAGTCTCTTCGAATTCTTCAACCGCGTTGGAGGAGGTTTCGGTGGCGGGTGGTTTCGCGGACGATGAGTCGGAGGACGAGAAACGATAACCAGAGGGTGCTTGAGCTGAGATAGCTCTCGAGACAGACACAGCCTGCCTCAAGGGACGAAGGAGTGACATAGCTTGGTGGGCAGCGGTAAAGATGGTTGACGAGCGGGAAGCTCCGTCGATATTTGTCCTTGTGTTGAACTCTGCGCATCGGCCTGTTCGCGAACTCACCTCAGCCGGCAAACCTATAGGATATGAAATACACTCTCTGTCTCTAATAGTGTTCAAAGATCATATTTCACTTGAAAATTTTTGTCTTTCTAGCAAGAAAGAGCAGAAACTCACATTGGGCCCGTTCAGAGGGACCCGGATTCAGAGCCCAGACCGGACCGCCAACATCTCGGAAGTATTGAAGTCCACCCTCTAAGCCGACATCAATATCGCACTCTCCAGGACACCATAGCGGCGGCGATGCTCCATCTGAAGCAACGCTGACCATCGACCATAGTTTATCGAATATCTACTCCCTTTCGACCCTAAACACTCAACGAATCTTGTTTCTTGGCTATAAGGACGCGTCACGGTCGTCGACCCTCATCCAGTCTTGAGCACTATGCCAGCGCTCTCTGCGACAACCAACGGCTCGAATTCGATAACGGCTACGTTTGTAAATCAAGATGGGTTTACAGAATTGGACACGGGTATCTCTCTGGCTGAGCTGGAAGGACGAAACCCATCTGAGCAGGTGTGTACTCCGAACGCCCTCTTATGCTGCTCATAGCTTCCTAAACATCTCGTCCCTCAGCTGGCGCTTCTGAACGACCACCTCACCCTTCAGCATCGGATCAGAGAGGGTGCAGAAAACCTGCTCACTATGCCTTTGGCCGTCTGTCATCTCCTGTCTCGTGCCGATCTACGACTGACTCCTTGGAACAGAACTCCGTTCGTCAGCAAGTCGAATCTGAACTTGACATGGCCATCAACAAGATCGAAGCTCTACAGAAGCGTGTCGACCTACGTGAATATATCTCAGTGTTTATGGACGTATTCGTTTTCATCCCGTCTCACAGAATCCAGTCGTTCGAGGGAGCAAGCCAAGGCGGACGCCCAACGAAAGTTACAGGGGAGTAAGACCCACACAGCTAGGACGCAGAGCGAAGACAAAAGTGAGTGCGTCGGATCCAGTCATATTTCGTTGCTTTAACATATCCAGGTGGTGATGACTTTCGGTCCGCACTCCAGAACGCAACAAGTTACCTTAAAGAACTGGAGGCAATGGCTCAGGCCTCTGCTGCGGAACCATCTTCGAAGGAGCCTTCTTCTTCCAATGGGGATTTCCAAACAGCATCAGCTCTTGAATCGGATCGGAAGCGCGTGGATCTGCTTTCTAAACTGATAGACATATTCCTCCGACACCTGCGCGTGCGATACGAACTCAAGCTCGACGAATTACTTCGCGCGTCCGTGGTTCCACTTGAATATTGGAAGAACACTAACTAATTTTTGCTCCTCAGAGTTTTACCCTGTCTGTCCGACCGATGTTCCAAACTCTGCCGAGCGAGTGCATACAGGTTAATCAGACAGGCTCTCGTGGACAGCGACACTGTCCAGCAGCTGGATCGAGCTTGTGATTGGTATCTCATTAAGTATGTATCTCTGTCATACTCGTGAGAACGTAAGCTCAAACCGAATCCCCCTATTCAGGTCATTACAACGCGACAATAAGCACGCGATTGAGAAAGAGCAAGCTATAAAGCTTATTCGGACCATCATCGAGGTCGGGACCACGAGAAAGAGCGCCTCAATATCTAGCGGTGCAAGCTCTGGGGCGGTCCAGTTATCCGAAGCCGTAATGAGGGCATTCATTGCCTTGGCAGAACACCCCGAAGAACCGTTCAGACCCGTCTGTATTCAAACACTCACTGAAATCCGTACGCACGACCTTTATCATTCCACCACATGTCATATTAAGCATCCCGACTCTAGTGCTGATGGACATTGATTTATTGGCACGTTCTGGGGGAATGAAAGTATTACTGCACGTCTTGGGCGATGGTCCAAGTGAACTCGCCCCTATTATTGCTTCTGCTTTTCTCCATATCATCGATTCTCCACGGACTCGTGCATCACTTTGTGTCGGCACAGATATTGAGGTACGTTGATATAGGGCTAGGGTGTGTTACCTTCCTCATTTGTCACAGGTAGCCTTGTCAGCAATTACGGATGCGTATGGCAAACCTGAAGACCAAAGAGACAAGATACGAGCCTGCTCCAAAGTGGTTCAGCTCATGCTGCGAACATGGAGTGGTAAGTGATGAAATGGTCAAATGGTCAAATGGAAAATTCAACTGACTTTCAACAGGTCTGATGTATCTCTGCATGGATGATATGAGGGCCATTCGGTCGCTCGTGGATACGCTCCGGATACCGTCCTTGGAAACAAGAGTGCGTCACTCTGCCTGCTTTCACGAATCTTTTAGTGAACTTCGTCTAGGACGTCATCCTCGACATGTTTTTCGACCTCTTAAACATCAAAGCACCGGAATGGTATCAAACGTTTATTGACGGGCGACGACTTACAAGTCAGTGGCCACTTTTCTGGTATTGTATGCACTGAATCTAACGTCGCGTACAGTGTACCGGCGGAGAAGCGCCCACCCAGACCAGCAGAAAGAACATGACAGCAACGTTGAAAGACCTCCTCAGACATTAAAGTTGACGGATCAATATCTTGCCCTGCTACTCGTCATCCTCACTCAGGCTGGCTTTTGTGATGTGAGTCCAAGCCGACTTCTATCCTCGCCGAATTCTCTGACGGTGTTGATGTAGGCTTTGACCGCGATGCTGGAAGAGACAACAGTGGGGACAAACCTATCTCGCAAGGCGACGTTATTGATGGCTGAGGTACTTGCTATGAGCAACCGTGTACTCCCGCTATCGATAGCTGGCCGAATCCAGGTTAGACAATCGTCGTTTAACCTCATGATTTTTCGTGGCTCACCTTATATAAAGGCCATCCCTCCAGTTTTTGACATGGCGACAGACTATGAGAACAAAGAACACCGGATCGTCGGTACTTCCGCAGTGTCGGCAATTGATAGCTTCAACCGTAACAAAGCTAGGCTGGAAACCAACAATCTGCGGAGCCCCCAAAGCTTCCGTCCAAGGTGAGAAATCGATCTGCTACTATCACTACTACCTACGCTTCCTGGCTGACTTGAACGTTTAGAGCGAATTCTGTGGAAGATGCCGTTCGCCGAGGTCAACGGCAGGTTGAACAGGTGAAGCTGAAGATTAGCATGCAAATGGACGACAAGACGTTCCAAGCAGCTATCGTAGACACTCAGGTCAGTTGAGCGCCTCAAAAAGGCCCCCTCTAACTCGAGTACTCCTACTCACCTTTCTTGAAACAGGTGATGGCCACAAGGGACCCAAACAAATGGGACTACGAAGCTTTGCAAGCTATTATTGAAGGGCCACTGTTAGTGCCAAAGAGGATGGAAGAAGCGATTAAGGCGTCGAGATTCATCCGTCGGCTCGTATCCTTTTACCTCCCCTTCAGTCACCAGTTCTCTGACATGAGGCGGGGCAAGGTGCGAAACACTCCCTGCCCAAAGCCGTGTTTACATTGTGCTAAAATAGTCGCCTTTTGTTTAGGGTTACCACCGATGGGTGAAACTAGGTTGCACCCTGATGAATACCCTCATGGCGACTGCAGAAGGAGTGAAGTACCTGAGTAGCGGTGAAGACCAGTTCCTCGCGCAGATACGGAGAAGTTTCATGCAACTCGATCCAGTAAGTTTTACTGGCATCCTTTGTGGACTGGAAAGCATTGATATCAATATAAATGATTCAGTTTGCGGGTGTTGCAGAATCAGAGCCAATATTTTCCAAGAAACGCGTAGCTGATACTCTGACGTATGGCTACCTGGAAATGTTGGGGACCCTCAGCAAGTACAAGGACGGCGTTGAGTGAGTGGGATGACTGTTATGCGCCAGTGAATTCGAGCTTACCTTTGCATGCAGGATTCTGGAAAAGAATTACATCTTCTCAGCCTTTTATCGCCTAAGTGAACTGCGAAGCCGAGAAGACCTGATCAAAGGGATTGTCGAGAATCTTGATTACAGCGTGTACATCCTCAGTTGCTTAGTGTTCGACCATGATCTCATTTATGTTTCTAGGGATGGCCATGCGCGGATTGTTCTTTCAAAGGCGCTGACTTCAACATACAAGGTAAGCTTTTCTTTAGCGTCTCAAACCTACAATCCCCGCTTACGGTCCCCTTAGCACATCCGACTATATGCAACAAAGCATCTAGGAACGCTCATTCGAAATCTATCCACAGCTAACGCATGGACGCTGCGATTACTTCTAACCCAATTGTATGACCCTGCTCCAGAGGTTTGCGAATTAGCTGTCCACTTCCTGGAAGAGGCATGCGAATCGAAAGATATCCTTCAATTGGTTGTCGAGATGCAGCCGACAGTGGATCACCTGGGAGAGGTCGGCCATGCTTTGCTGCTCAAGTTCATGTCGACCCCTATGGGCTTCCGCTACCTATATGACGCTGGCTATATTGATAGAGAGATGGATATCTGGTTCAACGTTTGTAGTTCCACTGCTTATAGCTGGCTCAGGACTTACTTGCTATTTCTAGGAACGCAACATCTACTACGTCGTACAAGTGGAGGTCTTCCTTGCCAGAGTCTTCAGTGCAGGCAACCACGGAGATTACGACGATGATTTACTGTACGCCTTATAACCTTTCTATCAGTTGTGTTCACTCATTCGATTCTCAGCGCCTTTGATGGCTCTGTCCCGCCACACTTCTACGGAGAAATGTCGAAGACAGAGCTAGGCTGCCAGATTTTGCACGAGAAGGGTCACTTCACAGAATTCGCACAATTTATCCGCCAGCACAGTCATGAAAGCGAAGACCCAGATCTTATCCTGAAATTGAAGAGCATACTTTGGGCTGTTGTATGTCGATTCCATACCGCTATTTTCGTTGCCGTTTCTGAGCCATTCGTAGGGAAACGTGGGTGCCACAGAGGGAGGACTGCACTTCCTTGAGGAAGAAGAGGTCATTCCAGCTGTTCTCGAAATCCTGGAGAAATCACCCATACCTTCAGTGAAGGGGTGTGTACTCCACTTTTCACTCAGAAATTGAAGTCGTATTGACGAGATTTATCAGGACGTGTTTCTTCATTCTAGGTTTGATCTCCTCTACCTCACAGGGTGCGGAAATCCTGGACGACTACCATTGGGAATCGACATTGTCGCCTCTTGGATTCCCAACTGGAATATGCATCCCAGCTGATGTCGAACGATTCCTTTCGGTGAGTATACGTCGCATCTCGCGCCTGGGGTATTCGTGCTGATGTCCTGGAAGATTCCATATTGGACACCGAAAGTCTCTGAGTCCACTGAGCCTCGCTTACTTCCCCCAGTTGCTGAACACGAGATTGAGATTATGACCGCAATTCAGAATCTTTCCAATACAGTGATTGCGAATGCTGCATCGAGATCACTATCGCGGTATGCCATGACCTTCACGGCTTCCCTCGCTGGTACTAACTATCTCCTGTGCAGGCTAAAAGCCAAACCTGAATGCAAGGAGGCTTTAAGTTCGCCAGCAATGTTCTATCGTGCTCTGCATATGATCTCAAGCCACAGGTATCGGCTGCCTGTGCGACGGTATATTGTCGACCTCTTTAATCTGGAGCTCAGTCCAGATTTGGTCGCGGCTCTGGACGAGGCCGCGAAGAAGTTGCCCAAGGCATCAGCATCCTCCAAGTTACCAAAGTCGGACCGACTTCGTCTGAGCATCCTTCCAATGGGGAGACATTCAGAGAGTGACGAATCTGACGCTGAGGATGATGGGACTGACACGCCTCCAGCGAGGAAGGTGGTCCCTGATGGAGATCAGCCTGTTCTCAGTCTTCAACCTCAGCGTAAAATGGTTGGATTTGGGGTGAATGCGCAGTAGTTTCGAGGATGTATGTATTCTTAGCATTTTATGGACTCGCTTTGCATCTGGTATCTGGAGCGGCAGCGGCGGAAGACACGAATCGGGAATTGAAATTGACTGATTTCGCACGGAAAATCCCGAGAACTGGGCGAATTAAGGTTCAAGCCACACGCGCCTCCCAACAATCCTGGTCATTCTTTGGGACGGGAAAGGGCACGACAACTTCAAGACTTCAAGATGGGTACGTGCTCGCTGTTTGTCGCGATGCTGAACGGTATTCTGACGCTGTGTCCCCCCAACCTCCAGTCCGCTACGCTGCAGCTGCCCTCGCCACAAACCCTGAAAAGAGTGAGAGGTCTTCAAAGCAAGTTATCGTCGACCATAACACTGATCCAATGTCGTCCAGCTTCCCGCGCTCGTGGGGAGTACCTGCGCACCCACTTCAAGAACATGCGTGAAGTGGCGGCCGCTCTCTCTGGTCTGTCTTGGTTTCGTTGGAAGGATTAGATTGCAGGGGTTGATTCGTTTCACAACAGGCATGAAGCTCCAGAAGGCGTACACATACCTCTCCGATGTCGGCGACCACAATCGTGTGATTCCCTTCCGACGATTCGCTGGCGGTGTCGGACGCTCAGGGCAGGCAAAGGAGTTCAAGGCAACCCAAGGTGCGTGCCCATAATCTTCGGTTTCGGTTCCCAACCTCAAATTTCCCCCTCAGGTCGCTGGCCCGAGAAATCCATCAAATTCATCACCCGTTTGCTCAAGAACGCTGAATCGAATGCCGATGCTAAGAACTTGGATCTTGAAGAACTCGTCATCAAGAACATCGGTGTTCAACAGGCTCCCGTAAGTAGATACGCATTTGGACGTGACCACCCGTTTGGTTAACCCATGCATTCATTCCTGTTCCCCGTAGAAAACCCGCCGTCGCACATACCGTGCCCACGGTCGTATCAACCCCTACCAGGGCCACCCTTGCCATGTCGAGATCATCCTCGCTGCCCCCGATACCGAAGTTGAGAAGTCCACCGATGATTCTGCCTCCACTTCGCTAGTTGGTCTTAACCGCCGACAAGTCGCTCGCAGGAGAATCGAGGCTGCTCGTGCTTGAGAATCCCACTCACATGTAGTGTATTATGCCTTGAGTCTCCTATGTCTTATGTCGTATGTCATGCACAAAACACATCCTGCATCCATTCCTCGAGGCCTTACGGACGCGATCTTGCACTACAGTAAATTCGTGAATTGGTGAGCATATATGGGCATAAGGCATACATCCTAGTTTGAAATAGTAATAAAATAGAGATCATGGCAGTAGCACAAACAGAACAGGAAAAGGAGGTCTCGCGAGGTTTCCAGGTCATTAAAGGTCGTAATCGTCGTAAAAGGCAAGGAGGCATTGTGTAATGGAATGAATGCTTCACCGTGGAGAATTGCGTGTCGCAAGGTTGATAGCAGCTTGCTTGAGGCTGAAAGACTTGATGCTTCTGGCTAGCCCCGTGCGAAGGACGCCGCCAGCGCTTCCCTGAGCCATTTCTTCCGGGCTGAGAGGGACAATCATGTCTTTTTCGCGGACCCGCTGCCATGGGTCGTATGACTTGTCTTTGCCTTTGATTTCCGGTTGGCGCTTCAGACTAAGAGTAATGAGGAGTTAGTCTGTAAGATAGCGAATGAATGAAGAATCGCTCACCTTCGCTCTTCAAGCCTATTGTGGTACTCTTCCACCTTGGAGAAATCCGAGAACCGGTTGAGTTCGCCAGAGAGCCACTCTTGGGTGGCTTGGTCCTCTGCGAAGGGGTACGCGATGCAATAACCAAGCGCTGTAAACCAAAACCAATGCGTCAGTCCAGTCACATATGAAAATATTTGAAAAAAATATTGCTGAAACGTACTCCGCACGGTCTTAGCCATAACCTCATATCCCGTCAAGTTGATCAGTTCGGTTTGCTCCTCCTGATCATTCTTAACGTCTATCTTCTTTGGGTGCACAGCACGCGAAACACCCATATCGTGTTTGAGCACTGCGGATAGGGGCACGATCGCTTGCGTATTGTTGTTATTCATTCCCAAACGGACTTCGCTGTAGTTTCCGCGCCCGCTGAAGAAGCGCTCTAGTCTGTGGTACTGGGCTTTGGACTGCCGAGGGACTTTCTGCGGAGGTTGTCAACATAATTTGATAACGTGGTCTTTAGGAGGGGTAGGGGACTTACCACGACGGTATCCCGCATTCGCCTGACCGCATGGTGGGCAACGCCGTTGAAGATGCAGAACGCACTGCTGTAGTTCCTGTCGTCCAAGCAACACTGTGTAGCATGCACGATACGTCAGTCCGATCCGAGGACAAACGAGATAGATAAAAAGCGAGAGGGACACATAAAGAGATAAAATGAACTTACAATAGCGACACTAAGCCACATGGACACAAGCTGGACCCTCTGTTCCTCATCATACGGTTTCAGCACAGTATACGTCACCCAAACAGCAATCGCCTCCTCAAAGTCGCGAACACCCAACACGTTCCGCGCGATGGCATCCGTCAGTTTGCGCTTCTCGTACTGCTTCTTCTCGTCGGGCCCAAGGCCCCAATAGCTCGCCATATCAGTGGGGTGCACCCGCTGATACATTTCGGATATCATCAAAGTGATCTGGTGCGAGAGCGCCCTGCAGTTCTTCTCCGAGTTGAACGCTAGAAGCTGGATAACTGGATCAGCTCTGTGTTTGATCTTGATCTTCTTCTTCTTCTTGGATGGTGATTTGGGCGCCTTGGGTTTGTGCAGCCGGGGTTCGGAGGTGGAGTTGTTGGAGTTGGAGGTGGAGTTGGGGTGTTCGATGGAAGCGAGCCGCTCGTGGAGCAGGACCATGAGATTGGCTTTGTCGGGGACGACGCCTTGGGTGCAGTGTTGGATGAAATGCTTGATGTCGGGGAGGACGTCTTCGTCCGAACCGGCTTTCCAATGTCGGTCGAGCCAGTAGAGGAGGAGCTTGAGGACGCGGACTCTGACTGCATGGCATTCGATCTGCCCGGCTTTATCGTCCTCCCGTGCACTGTCCTCTTCGAAGCGAGCTTGTAAATGCAGAAAGAACTCTTGAGGGGTCGTAAAGTCGCGGAAACAGGTAAACAGAGTGTTGAGAAGGTTCTGGTCGGTGATGCCTTGGCTGGAGCTGAGGAGGCGGATGAAGCCTTGAATTGATCCAGCGTTGGGCTTTCCGTCGATGTTGAAAACGAGACCTTGGAATGCGGGCTTCGGATCGTCTGGTTCCAAGCGCGGGTCGCTGGGCACGTAAATGGTCGAACGACGAACATATGAAAAGCCTTCAACAACGCACTCATATTCCTCCAGCATGTATGATGGGAGGTCGGGTTGTGGATTGAATGGTCTGACGACCTTTCTCGACATGCGACCCTTGGCGGGGGGATTGCTGGCGACGGCTTGAACTTTTGGTTTCCCAACGAGTCTAACCGTGCTTTGAGGAACGGAAACATCTTGGACGCGTGAAATCGCCGAGGAGTTGACCAGAGTTACAGACGATCCAGAACCCATGGAGGCAGATTTGGCATGGGAGATGATGGAAGGTGCAGGCGCGTCTGGCGAGAAGACTCTGGCGGATTGAAGTTCGCTGTGGGTGGTGGAGACGGCGTCGTGATAAACAGAGCTAGAATCGCTGCCTTCATCGAGTGGGAGTTCAGGGAGTGACTTTTTCTGCCGACTTCGGAGGAGCGACACCTGGTACAGGTGCTCGAGAGCGGCCAAAGTCATCTTGACGTGCTCAAAGGCCAAAGTGAGTGATTTTGGGTCGCTGTGAGTGGCAAGATTCTGGATGTGCCGTTCGAGTGCCTTTCCAAGACCGACCCCGCAAGCTCGGCACTCTTGCAAGTCACTATCAGACGAGTCGACACCGGGGAATTTCGCAGTTTCGACAAGAATAGATTGGTACGTAGAGAGGAATACCGATGCTACTGTTCGCCAGTCGGAAACGTTGTTCTTTGAGTGATAGCGCCCCATAAGACCCATCGACGCGTAGATCGAAGGAAAGGCATGCTTGAGGTCTGCACAAGAGCTTGGAGAAGACTTTTCAGGAGATGAAGGAGTGGACTGGTTGCTGTGGACGCTTGCAGATTTGTGATTCCGAGAGGCACGGCCCGGACGAGAAGGAGCCATTTCGCGAGTGACGCGAGTGGGGGGTTTTCGAGGAGGGAGGGAGGACATGGCAGCAGCTGCAGAGTCTTAAAGGGAGCCAGCCCAGTAGAAATACGCGTCCAAGCCAGCTTAGACAGTGTGCGCGGTTCAAGCGCATGTCGGGGTTGTAAAGAGACAATGGCAAGTCCAAGCCACAAGATGCCGCCACACCCAAGAAAGGAAAGCCACCGCCCAAGACATTCATAGGGTTAATAATGAGGACAGAGAATAACCAGTCCGTGCGCCATTGCCCAGAACGAGGAGGACCCGGAAGACGGAATGCTGTGCAGGGATGGCACGTGGAATTGACGGCCGGGTGAACCGTCCGCACGGTGCCCAGAGTCTGACAATTCTCCTGATACCTAAGCTTGCCTGCCCCTCAGCTCCTGGCTCGTCCCTGAGCGCTGTCAATTTCGCCTCACCCGTCCTCCTCGCTCATGGCATTGGCGAGCTCGAGCAGGTACGTGGCTCTTTCTTCCCCCCATCATGCTAATCCGACCGTTCTCCTTCCTCCCCAGATTGGCCTCTGATCCTGAGCGCCCTCTCAGAGTCAAACGTGAGTGACCGCTCGCAGCACCTACAAGCCTTCGTTCATTGACAGCGCCTCGTCTCACAAGTATTCGGCGCAAATGGCTTGGTCAAGCGGGAGCTCCTCAGTCTTCCGGATCCATTCGCTGTCCTCACCGTCGACGGCGAGCAAAYCAGCACAACTGCAATCACCAGGCGAACGTTGAGTCCAGTCTGGAACGAGCACTTCGATGTGTAGGCCCTTCTCGCTCCCGCTCCTACCCTCCTATGCTCGCTGAAACTGGCCTCTCCAGCTCCGTCCGAGATTCATCTATGATCGCCATCCAGATTTTCGACCACAAGAAATTCAAGAAACGGGATCAAGGTGACTGGCTCCTTTCACATATCGCACCGACCCGTTTCGCTGATCCCATTCCTGCAGGCTTCTTGGGTGTAATCAATATCACTGCTCAAGAGGCCTGTAGCTATGCACATGCCAACCAAGGGTCAATCATCACCAGAGATCTAACAATGTCGAGCAACAATCTGCCGGTATACGGCAAGATATCATTCAGTCTCTCCTTCCCTAACCAGCCCAATCAGCCTATGGCGCAGCCTCACCACTCAGTAATGGCACAGACCCCGTACCCAGCATCACCCCCGCAACAGCATCACCACGAGCCTCAACAGCAGAACATATCCACCATTCCCTCTCTAAACTCTGTCAGACCCAACGAAGAGATTACCCGTCCAATGAGCACGCCCCATTCCATTCCCCAGCATGGAGCGGAAATCGAGAAGAAACAAGAGGAGCTTTGGACTCTTGTCGATGAGCTTCAGAAGCTGGGTGTGCATGACACGGAACGAAACGCTATTCAGGAAGAAAAGGAGGATGCTGAGCGGGATATTTTGAGGTGGAGGACGTCATTGGAGGAGATTGAGATGGTCAATAGCGCATTTGTGTCTCATACACTCGAATACCTTCATCTGCCGGCGGATGGGCTAACAAGTGGCGTTCGTCTTGGCTCTAGGGACGACGGATCGCGCGCGCGCCTATCATTTACATCTCAAGCAAACACTCCGAGGGATACGGAATACCAATCCCCTGCTACCTGGAGGAGCACTTGCTTTGTAGCGAAGGATGCCTTTGATCACCTCACAAGACGACAAGAAGAAATCATCAAAGCCGTAGCAAATTTCCGGGCGCCTATCATTGCTTTAGCAGGATTCAACGAAGAGCTTGTCCGAGAAGGCATTGGGCTTCTCCAAGAAATCCATATCTTCCCGGCAATCGAGCTGAGTGTGGAGCAATGCGATTTAGTGGAAGTCGGGAAGCTGTCAGCGCCATTCCCTTCTGTTATATTTCTGCCGTCAGGCAAAATTCTCCGCCCACCTTTGTACGACGCGCAAGGTCAAGCCATATCAGTGGATCGAATGGTGGCTTCGTCCATTTGCAGCTGGCGATATCCCGACGGGTCAGCCAAAGAGCTCTCCGTGTCCACAAACCTCCCCGAGCACGCTCTAAGTGATGACTCGGGTGGCGTCTGGAATCGGTTCAGCGGATTTTTTAAAACTCCAGGATACCAATCCACTGTGGAATCCTCTATTCCGTCAAGAGGCGATGGAAAACCTGCAGAGACGTTGGAGGAATGGGAAGAAGGTGGTGCCAAAGTGGCCGTAAGCTCAGAGGATAGCTCCGAGACTCAGCGAACCCGGAAGGTTCATTTCGATGTCTTGGGGAGGATTCATCATGATCAAAGTAATAGTGAGCTCGTGGAGGAGTTCCAGGTTCTAGGCGATTTGGATTTTCAGGTAAATATATTCACTTGATTTGCGTTAATTATTCGTGTTAATTCCTCTAGCAGTTCAGCCCAACCAGGAGCAGTGCTCGTGTGCAATTCACCCGGATGAAATGTCAGGCCCGTCGGGAGAATGGTCATCCTACAATCCCATTCCAATATCTGCAAAGCTACCTCAAGGTTTTGGTAGATGCTGGCGATGCTCGGTGGAAGTCGACAAAAATTCACCCAGAAGAGACAACCGCGTCAGAGGATACAGAAAAACGCGTGCAATCGGACAAAACGGCTCTGCAGACAGCGGCCAAAGCGACATTGTCGCCAAATATATTTAAATCCACTTTGGCTGGGGAAGTTACTCGAACGGGAGAGGAATTGAAGTCGGCTGAGCGGGTGTATAACCGGAATCGAATCATTCAAGATGAAAGACTTGGGGTGTTCCGGTGGGATTATCATATCGATGACGAGGGCGCAAAGAAGCGCGGTGTTCGATTGCCAGAATCGAGGCTACCCCTGGTCGAGATGAAGCACGCTACACAAGACAGGGATATGAAACCTGAACAACTCAAGATTGAAGTCTCGTCGTTTTGGTCCTTAGCTGTTGAACGCACTGTGAAGGAAGTCCTTAGCGCACCGGGTCAAATGCCACTCCCAGGCTACTCCAATCTATGCCAGGATGTTTGGTTTGACTTAGGCCCTATCGACGCTGACGCTGAAGTCGACGAAAATTATATCGCCACTCTTACTGTTGGACGGAGCCGAGAAGAAACATTGAAGGTCATAGCCCCGTCGCGCGCAATCTTTTTTATGCCTGGCATACGCAAGCCCTCAGACTTGGAAAAGGCACTGGAAGAAACGGTCTCTTTCTGTTAAAAAGTAGTTTTCGTGTTCTATAAAGGTTGTTGGTATTGTAGCTCTCGTTTTTTCAAGAAGATCAATCTGCCGCTACAGTTCTAGTGACTATGAGTATAACCTCAAGTAGAACAGGCATCATTGAGCAGGAACTTTGGTAGTAATATCGAAATCCCCCCGAAGCATCGTCGGCATATTTTACACACTGTGAACTTGAATCTTAATGCACGCTTACCAAAATCCCCGAGCATCAGTGACTCGCGGTCAATATACAGATCGGCGCTGTGGTACTTCAGACAATCTGCAAGAAGGGGCGAATTGTTTGGTCAGGGTCCCTTCAGGGGACGGGTCAAGGTGTGCAGGATGGTCCTCCAAAAGTGTCTGATCGAGAACCTACAGTTAGTCCGAGATCCAAGGTTGCAAAGTCGAGGGTTACAAACCTAAACGTGCTCCCAGAAGCTCGAATCGAGGAACAAACCCACAGTTCACTCCAGACCTAGCATACATCTCATACATCTCTGCAATCTCAAGGTGCGCAGTCTACTCAATAATCTACAGGACCCAGGGGTTACGATTATCAGTAATGAGCTACTCAACGAAATGATAGTCAAGACTCACCGTGTACACAGCCAAATCAACACTACCGCCTCGGGCTCGTGATGATCTTGAGCCTATCCCCCCAAATATTGTCCCCTGCACGGGCGCTCGCAATGAGGCCAACTGCAATGACCGCGACGCGCATGATTCCGCAGCCCTTCGCGTCCCGAGCTGCTGAAACTGTGAGCCGAACCTCCGCAGTGTCTAGATGGAAAGACCCTTTGAAAGTTGTTAGAATCAGAACGCGGAAAACTGCGAGTAGAGGGACTGAGGTGTAGGCCGAGATGCTGATAGGCGACGGCTCCGAAATCCTTCATAAACTGATCGATATCCTTGGCGTAGGCCCAAAGGCAGGTGAGGAAGTTGATAATGAAGTCAGTAGGTTTCTTCTAGGCCGGTAAGTGGCCGAAAACGAGTCAATCCATCTGAGTACCCATGTGGTAGAAGACGTGAACGGGATTTACTTACCGCAACCAAGAATTCACGGCAGACTCGTCTGGGGAAGTATAGAGCTCCGGGAACAGTTCAAACCATTCGCGTTTCGAGGTGCCAATCATGGGACATGTATTCTTCGCCTCTAAGCCCTTTGTAACAACACGGCCAACTTCGTCGTAGAGCAAGCATGTCGGGATCTAGAAGGTGGACGTTTCGTTGACGATCAAAGTTGGTACAAGGGCAAACTTCATGTACCTTGCAGAAGTTTTCGAAAACGAAAAGTCCAGGCTAGGTGAGGGTCTGCTGCACAGTCTACTAGGAATACGGGAAGAACCATACGCAGCACACCCGAGATCGTGATACCTGGCCATTGCAGACCTATCAACAACAAACTCCCGACCAGAACGCTAGATATCGAGAGCACTCACCAAAATCGATTGAAATTGACAGAAAAAGTTTATCTTTTGACTTGCTTTTGACTCACGTGACGAGCGCGCTCACCTCCATTCGTGACGGTTCGCGAGTCAGACGCGTCTCCTCGCGTCTCTCTCCTTTTTCCTTGCCATATCATTGTACCTCGTTGTTAATCATTCCTCTCGGACGAGTATACACTGATTCTATTGCGCTCACGGACCGACCAGCGAGACTACAGGAATACGGCAGCCTTACAAATACCTCAATACAGTCTTTTCTTGTCGTTGTCATTCCTTATTCTTCTGACTCAACCCTGCTTTTCCCCATTCTTTGAGACATGACAACAGCAATTTGCCCCGCGCACCCTCACCTTTTTCCCTTCGACTACAGCTGCAGTACTGTAAGCATGGTCAGGCCTTTCGAATCTCGAATTTGATTATGTCTTATTCTTTGACTCACGTGACGAACGCGTTGATCATCAGACGCGTCTCCTTGAAGACTCCTTCCTTACCGTATCGTTGTACTTTGTCGTCATCTAGTCGTTCCTCTCGGGCGAATATATGCTGGTCCTACCACACTCCCGAACCGACCAGTGAGGTTGCAGGGTCACGGCAGCCTTACAAATACCTCAGCAGAATTTTGCTGCTATGTTGTTCCGTCCTGCTCTTCCCTCGTTCGCTAGTACCAGCGATTCAGCGAAGAATGTCAATGCGAAGGCTTCCGGTGCGTTTGTCAACGTAGAAAGGTCTCCGACATCCCCAACTGCCTCCGCGTCGTCCTCCAGTGCAGCCAAACCTGCGACTTCAGGCGGCCCTGACTCTGAATTCAAAAGGCTGACCGCTTGGCTGTTGTAGCGCGCAGTATACATGCTCCGGCGGTTGCACGGCCAATTCCCGTTTCGGGGGTGGCCCCGGAATTAGGTGTGCATTGAGGCGTCTTTGTCCTATATTAAGCGCCTGGCTCTTCTCCTCGCGCCCTTTGTCTTTCTTAGTTTCTGACGACATCAAGGCTATTCCATCTTCACGGTCCTGGCTCTCTTTTGAAGCTGCTATAATCCACGAATCACGATGAGCGACACTAGTAACCCAGCACCTGCCCCTACACCGCAGGACGATGCTGAACGCGTATGTTTCTCGAAATCGTATCCCCAAATCTCTTCTAACAAACCATTAAAACTCCTCTATGTATCTATACCACAGATCCGTCTGAAGCGTCTAGCAAAGCTTCAATCGCCCTCAGGCTCTGGAGCATTGACTCCTCAACCAGCGGCCACGTTGAGCAAAAATGTAGCGCCTTCCCCATCTCCTGCGCCCCTTCCTCCCAACCCAAAGCCGATCCCGAGGCCAACGCCTCGAGCGTCTCTGCGACCGACCCCACCACCTGTTGTGGCACGGCCTCTCAAGAGGAAGGCTGCTGTGCCGTTGGATTTGCCAGTTTGGGAGCATCAGGCTGTTCAGGATATTTTGAAGGTTACTCTGAGCGTGCGTCATTTTTTCATATTCTGGCGTTTCCTGAATATTTACCTGTTTAAAATGCACAGAAAGAAGTCGCAGAGGAGAGTGACCATGACATCGTTTGGCTAAAATCATTGGCCCAAGATCTAGCCTCGGAAAATGGTAATGGTGAGACTATGACTATGTTGTTTGCGGGATCCTCATATTCGATTAATGATGGCTTGCATTTTCCATACAGCCCCCGAGAAACTCTCCATCGAACTCATCGATAAACTATTGATTTCCCGGCTCAAACTCGATCCTTTGGAAATGAGGCATGTCTCTTAATGATGCTGCTGGGGGATGTTGAGCTAACCTGCGCCCCGCACATCCTTTTACAGCGATGATCTCGACTATCTTCCAGTGCTCGTTTCTCTCCCAGCAGGGCAGTCAGTGTTTGAATATTTGGTTGGGGCTTGGAAGCGGTTAAACACGACGAGAACGGCGCTTGGGAAGAAGGTGAAGCTAAACTTTGATCTTCTACATTTATACAAAGCTCCTGACTCCCACACCTGATCACATTAGAATATCCCGCCTATGGACATGCAAAATGCCGACGACAAACTCAGAAAGTTGAAGGAGCTTATTATCAGCTATGCTGGGCTAATACTCCAAGAACCCGAGATGTTCCCGCAGCCACCGCGGTAAGCGCCCTTCCTTCATCGTTCCTGCTTACCACCACCTTTTGATTGTACTCAAAAAAACACAGTCAGGACCTTGGCCCGCCAGAGTTAATCAAGCCTTTGCTCTCCCTCTCTGCCCTCTCAACGCCATTGTTCTCGGGTCCCATTACTAGCCCAACCACACTACTGCCTACCGAAATCGAGCAATTCCTGTTTGACCTGGCTCGCAGGTTCGAGCCAGATAATGAGATCGACGCTATCCTTGGGCCTGTGGTCAAAGGGTTACTTTCTCATGAATCGTTGTTCAGGACCGATGGGCTTGCAGGAGCGGATGCAGGATGGAGGGGCGTCATTGGCGGTTTGGAAGCGTTGGTTTCTGTCAAATCTATAGCAGCCATGATCACAAGGTTGGATGAGTGGATTCCGATGGGTGCCACTGCCGCAACGTTCGAGAGGGCTTCTCTTATGGGACCCCTTTGTCGGTTGGGTCTGTTTGGTAGAGAATGGGTGAGTGAAATTATCTTGCCTTTTTTTTTTGGATTCGTTCGTTTGTCTCAACCTTCGTACCTGTAGCCGGCGATCTCCAGGTCCTATTTCACCGAACCCGAGAAACGCTCTCGAGAGGACGTCGATTCCTCGTTTGCGACTCTGCGAGGGACGTTGAAGTCGTTGCAATCGTCTTTGTTCAAGATCTTCGACGCTCTAGTCCGAGCAAGCCCTGCTTCTCGTGAAGCCGTCTTGCAATACTTTGCTCGTGTCATTCGCCTCAATGGAAGGCGAGCTGGTATGCAGGTCAATCCTGACACCGTGGCCTCTGATAGCTTCATGTTGAATCTGCAAAGTGTGTTGCTGAGATTCGCGGAACCGTTTATGGATGTCAACTTTTCCAAGGTGAGTAGCTTCGTCAAAGATATTGTTCTTCCCACATTGACTCGCGTTAGATCGACCGTATCGATCCATACTTTTACGCCCACTCTAAGCGGATAGAACTTGGAGAGGAGACTCGCATCAGTGCTACTTCCGAGGAGGCTACCAGGTGGGCTAAACAGAATAAAACGACTGAAGCGCCCAAGTTCGTTTCGAATATTTTCTTCCTGACGATCGCTATGGCGCACTACGGCTACTTGAAGACGATCGATACATTTAACAACACACATAAGGAGATGGATGATGTCAGGCGCCATCTTGAATACCTGCAAGGCGATGGATCTTGGATAGGAGTTTGTATACAATCTTATTCCATTGAGTTGACGACTAACCGTACGGTGGAATTAGTCTCCCTTACAAGCTCATGTCGAAGCTGCCATGAAGCACGTCAAGGTGTGTCTTTCAAGTTTCAGCGTTCCCACTCGCTCCTCAACGCCTTGATCAGGTCGAGGAGGAAAAGATTCGGGTGCAGCAGCTGGCTTTCGAAGCGGGACTGATGGACCCCGAGCTGTTGAATCGTTCCATAAACTTCACGAACTTTTTGTCAGCGTGGTTGATTCGACAGGCCGATCCTCAGAGGAAGCATCCTAACCCCATAGTTGAGCAAGTATCAAAGAACCTCCGTTATTTGCGATAACATTCTAAATCGCTGATTTAGACTACCTCTTCCCAACGAAGTTCCTATGGCATTTAGGTGTCTCCCCGAGTACATTGTTGAGGACATTGTGGACTATTTTCACTTCGCCGTGCAGTTCGTCCTTTTTCAAATCTCTCCCACCTTGAGAGTACTGATGCTGAATATTGAATGCTTCACAGGACATCGCCGGACAAGTTTGAGTTGACGGGGAAGACAGAACTCTTGCTGTTCGTCTTGACGTTCCTCACTTCAACGTGGTACATCAAGAATCCGTTCTTGAAATCGAAAATCAACGACGTAAGGCCTAATTTCCTCCCATTTATCGGGGTCGAGTAGTTGGCTCAAAAGGATTTGTAGGTCCTGTTCTTGTCGATTTGGGGTTATGGTCGGGAGAGGCTTGGGGTACTTGGTGACCTCCTGAATACTCACCCAGTGGCGCTGAAGCATCTCATGCCTGCTTTGATGCATTTCTACATTGGTGTGTCGCTACTCCCTGTCGATGCTGTTTGTGCCGACTGTTAACTTCCTGTTGTGCAGAGGTGGAGCAGACTGGAGCGAGTTCACAGTTCTATGATAAATTCAGTACGTGGATTCGTGACATCGAGTACACATGAAGTATGATGCTGACTGCACATTGACAGATGCAAGGCGGAACATTGCATATGTTCTAAAAATTGTATGGAATAACTCTGTTCACAGAACGGCTCTCAACGAAGAGGCAAAGTCAGTACTCTTGTTCTCTTCCTCCGCAAAAGATTGACCTTCTGCAGGAACGTCGACAAGTTCGTCAAATTTGTTAACCTCATGATCAACGATGTGACCTACCTGATGGACGAGTCTCTGGGCGAGATGGCTCAAATCCACAACATCCAAGTGGAGATGGATGACCAAGATGCTTGGAACCAACAAACCAACCAGTACCGACAAGAGCGAGAGAGTACTTTGCGCTCACTCGAGCGACATGCTTCGGGGTACGCAACGCTGGGTCGGTCGACAGTCGAATTGCTCAAAGTATTCACTGCGGAGACCAAAGCGCCCTTTATGATGCCTGAAATTGTCGACCGGTTAGCTGCCATGCTGGACTACAATTTACAGGTGTTGTGCGGGCCCAAGTGCCAGGATCTTAAGGTCAAAGAACCGGAAAAGCTCAAGTTCAATCCCAAAGAACTGCTTGGGAATATCTTGCAAGTGTTTTTGAATTTGAGCGACCAGGAGAAGTTTGTTCAGGCTGTCGCCGGTGATGGAAGGAGCTATACGAAGGAGTTGTTTGACAGGGCGGCCGACATCGCGTTGAGGAGAGGGATCAAGACGCAGACGGAGATTGACGTACTTAAAGCGTTTGTGGTGAGGGTGGAGGAAGCGAAGGCGTCTCTGCAAGCGGAGGAAGATTTAGGTGAAGTGCCAGACGAATTCTTGGGTAAGTCCCCGGAATATTTTGATTTGCGTGGACGATTTTTCTGACTACAGGTGACGTGAATAGATCCTTTGATGTTCACTGTGATGAAGGACCCAGTTATGCTGCCTTCATCGCGAACGATCCTCGACAGGTCGACGATCAAGTCCCACCTCCTCTCAGACTCCAAGGATCCATTCAACCGAGCACCTCTCACGATCGAAGAGGTTATCCCTCGTAAGTGACCACTTCCCTGCCTTTGAATTTGCAATGGTCTTTTTCAACTGGCTCATGGCTTCTTTCTTAGAACTCGAGCTCAAAGCCCAGATCGACACTTTCTTGAAAGAGAGAAGGGAAAAGAAGATGCAGTTAGATACAGATTGAACTATAGCTCATCACGGACATGGCATACAAGTCTAGCATTGTAAATCTCAGTTCATTCATGTTGTTCTTGATTGACACCAATTTCGAGTAAAACAAAATGAGCGGATAGGTCAATAAGCAGTCCGAACACAACAGGGTCTCTCACTCGGGGCCATCTATCAAAGCCCAAGCATTCGCCAACAGTATGTACTTGGCACAGGACAGAGCTTGGACAGAGCCAATTGTGCTTTGCTGTTGCACTGATCCTGTTGTTACCCACGGGGTCAAAGCCGGCGCCAATCGCGCAGTCACCAGAGGCCGCGTCAAAGCACCATCTGGCTGTCCTCGTACCGGCGTGCTTTGGCAGCACTGCAGAGATATAAATATCAGCGGGATGCCCGCCTCTAGGAACGCCAGAAACCCACACGAAGCCCCACTTACAGAAGCACAACCAACCACCTTCGACACACAAAAGAAGAAAACGAAAACTTGAAATCATGGCTCTCGCACTCAACGTTGTCTCCTACCGAAACTCACAGATGCCAGGCCGCCAACACTGGACGCTGATTGTCATGCACACAGCTACCCATGGTACCGAGTTTAAGCTCACAGGTACAACCGGGAAGTTAACCTTTACCAAGCCTGGTGCCAATGGAGGGTCCACTAACCCAACTCTGGATGATGGGTTCAAGTCGATGGCTTCTGTGGGCAAAATTGAGACCAGAAAGTATGCGGCATTTTGCTCGCTCGTGGAGAGCGCACCCATTTTGAATGGTCAGGCGCAGTGGACCACCCTAGATTGGGTGGTGAATATTTTGAATTCGTTGGCCGAAAATGGGTTCTCTGTTGCCCGGGCTTCGAAAGATGACTTGGAGAAGGAGGCGGCGAAGCAGTTGAGGGTGGGCCGTAGAGGATAGACCTAGACTTTAGTGCCTTTTTCGAAGCGAAGAGGAAAGGCGTAATGAAATCTGTTTGGTAAATGAATTGAAGACAATACACACCCGATACTCTGAGATGGATCACTGAGCTGGAGCGCTACGTTTAGTTACCTGGGGCTTCGGCCAGTGAGGTGTCCAGCGGGAGGTAATTGTACAAGCTGTCTTGCGTGGATGCTCCCAATGATAGATATGGTCCAAGTGTTATTAATTGGCGAGAACCGAATAAATTAGGTACGGATAGTCTAGATGGGTGTGTGTACTTTTAAGAGTTACTTGCTCCCTGCGGCGGTTTCTGAACGGTGATTCAGAGCTTATTCGACCACAATGCAACGAAGGGTACTCACCTGCGTTAGCCTCTGCAAACCTCGCCCCTACCCGCTCAGTATGCTTCGTGAACTTGTCAAAGCAATTTGAAATACATGTTTCCTGTAGAGTTGTTAGTTGCACGGTCACAACTGGATGATAGAAATGAACGGACCTCCTTCGAGGAGAGAGCCTTGCTCGTAAAGTCGTTGCAGCACGTATTGAAGCACTTGTCGACAATGTTAGAGTACAGTCTCAAGAAATCTTGCATCTGAAGAGAACCGGGTGAGTCCAATGCGGTTTTTCAGAGTACATGCTCATACCTGCTTCTTCTCAATGACCTTGGTCATATGAGCCTGCTCGGCCGCATTGAAGTTTGAGAAATCCATGGCTGAAAAGTGGTGGAGGTAGAGGTACCGGTCAAGCGCGTCAGGTCGAGGATTCGGAACTGATGACGAGACAAAATGGCCGATCACGTGCCCGAGGTAATAAGCGCATTAGGAAGGAACGCCCCTGAAGTAAAAAGTGTACCTGGCCGAGTCAGGGAAATCTTTAAATCGTCGTTTCTCTGCAGCATCCACGCTTCTCAGGCGCACCCTCCTCTTCTCCCCAGATTAATTCTCAATCAAAAGTGGGTCATTCTAAAACCGAGGCATAATGCGGGTATTTAAGCACACACCCTCCAGTGGTGGACCTCAATATGGCCATGTCCTTCAAAGACGCCCTCGCTCGTCTCGAAAACAGTCGTGTCAAGTCGACAAGACCTCTCATCCCTCCCCAGATCCTCCAAGAAGACCTTCCCTTGTACGTCCCTCAGCTTTCCGGATGCTCTCTGGCGTATTCTTATCGGAGATCCCAGGACTCTTCTTGCTGCCCAGACCGTGCTTCAAGGTCGATTGGCAGTGGAAAAAATCCTCCGTGGCGATGATGACAGGCTACTGGTTGTTGTTGGGTGCGTTTCCTACCCTAAATCGTCAGAATATACAGCTCATGTCTGGATAGACCCTGCTCTGTTCACAACGTCGATGCCGCCTTGGACTATGCCAAGCGATTGCGCGAGTACGCAGAAGGTGCAAAGGACGACCTTCACATCGTAATGCGTGTCTACTTCGAAAAGCCACGGACCACCGTCGGCTGGAAAGGTCTCATCAACGATCCTGAGCTCAACAACAGCTTCCAGATAAATAAGGGGCTAAGGATCGCTAGGGGGCTTCTTCTCGATGTCGCAAAGATGGGACTTCCAGCCGGTTGCGAATTCCTGGACACCATTTCGCCTCAATACACCGCCGACTTGGTTTCCTGGGGTGCGATCGGTGCCCGAACGACGGAATCCCAAGTCCATCGAGAGCTTACTTCCGCGTTGTCCATGCCCACCGGTTTCAAAAACTCTACCGATGGCGGTGTAGGTATTGCTATCGATGCCTGCCGGGCTGCCCGCTCCGGCCATGTCTTCCTGAGCGTTGGAAAGGAGGGCCTCAGTAGTATCGTCGAGACGACTGTGAGTTTCTATCTCCGCTCATGATAGAATAACGCAGCTAAACGTTCTCTAGGGCAACCCTGATGTCCACGTTATCCTCCGCGGAGGATCAGGTGGACCGAACTATGAGTCGAAATATGTAAAAGATGCAGGCGAAAAGCTTATCAAGGCTAGCCTACCTCCAAAGGTCATGGTCAGTGACTCTTGATATACTTCCGGTAGAAAATGTAACTCACTGACTCGCTCGATACCCAAGATCGACTGCAGCCACGGAAACAGCTCAAAGCAGCATCGCAGACAAGCAGATGTCGCAGAAAACATTGTAAGTATCTATAATATACACAAAGCCTGAACTAATACATAACTCCACGGTCTTCCAGGCCCAGCAACTAGAATTGTCCGAGGAGACTTCCTCTTACATTATGGGTGTCATGATCGAGAGTAATTTGGTTGAAGGACGACAGGATATCCCCGCTTCTGGACCGGCCGGACTCAAGTATGGCCAATCCGTAACCGATGCATGTCTCTCTTGGGAAATGACCGTGCCTGTTTTGGACCGCCTCCGCCAAGGTGTGCAGGGTCGAAGAGCACTCGTGCAAAAGGCAGCTGCACCCGATCTGTAAATGCAGCCCAAAATACATCAATGTATGTCATTGTATACGCGGTATCTAGGACATGGACCTTTAGCTTTAGCTTTAATCCGGAGTACGTTGTTACATCTCAAATCCATCTATTGCAGTATAATTGGTTTCTCTTCGGCATCCTTCCAAGCACCGATCGCTGGAATGGTCCCCGGGAAGAAGTGAGGACCCCCCTTATTCTTTTCGTACCAGGGCTCGTCATGGGCGAGAATAACCTCCGTCCTCGGGAGCGCATCAAACTCTTTAATGCGCTCGATATGCTCCTCAGCCTTTGCAAGATCACGATGCATGCAAAAGGTGGGATCCTCTTCGACACCCACCGCGATCTGAGCAGTCCCATCCATGATATGCCAGTGATGGACGCTATCCCCCGCAAGGAAGATCCAGCTCCCGTCATCCGAGGTTCGCGCGAGGATGTTGATGTGGCCTGGCAAGTGGCCGGGCGAATCGACGATGTACAGGCTCCCGTCGCCGTAGAAATCATACGCGCGGGGGAAAGGGCCTGCAGGCTTCCATTGCACCGTCTCGCTATCCTCCACGGGCAGGTACACTGTCTGCTCCGCTGGGGGGATGTTGGTGAGGAACTCGGANCTTGGGGTTCTCGGGGTACGCAGAGGCGATGAGGCCTTTGCCCTCTTCGCTTAAGATGAACCTGGTTTTGCCCGTGAAGAGCTCGGTGTTCCCGATATGGTCCCAGTGGACGTGTGATATAGCGACGTGGTCGATGTCACCGGGGTTGAGCCCACCCTTGGCGAGGGACTCTATCACCGTTTGCGGTGTGGACACGGGGACCTCGCCCGATTTGAGTTCTTGGTAAACGAGGGCAGGGTACGTTTCGATGTTGCGGCGTATACCGAGATCGAAGAGGAATTTGTCTTGCCGGGAAGAGTGTTGGAGAAGGAAGGAGAGTGAGGGCATTTTCGTTATCGAGCCCGGTTCGGAAGGTTGGATGACATATTTGTTAGGGACCGTCATGTGTCCCGACTCCAGTGCAGAGATAATGCAGAATGCTTGGTTCTTGACGGGGGCGGGTAGTGACATCGCGCCTTGACTTTGCCGGGAAGGGATACTGTGAGTGGGTCAGGAACTCGCTGATGAAGATGGGAGGTACGAAGTAGATAAGGGTAGTCGTATATCAGTCAGCTGCAGAAGAAGAAAGGAAGCACCGTACCCGAGAGTAGGGAAGTGATAAACATCCAAGTATAATCGCGGAAAAATTGGCATACTTTCTCGCAATTAGCGTCATTCTGAACAAATGCCGGGAAGATGAGAATAGTTTGACGAATTCAATTCGGTAGCGGCAATACTTCGCCTGAGAGTATTGTACAACTTTTATGACTCCTTTTCAGATTTAAGCTTACTGCTTCACGCGGTAACATGCTTCTTCAAAGGAGCATGCAAAACCTCGAGGTCTGCAAGACCGGCTAGCTTGGCAACACCTGCATGGCCAGTAACAGCGTCAACATGAGCCTGTCGAGCCCCAATAGTCAATCATATCAGTCCTAAGCCAACCCGCCATGTAAAAACCAAGCACAAACCTTCACGCTATCCCAACCAATAACTATGCAGAGATAGTTGGCATCCTCTTTGGTGACTCCAAAGGCGGGGCCGTGGCATCCTTTAAAGCCCTTCGTCAAACTGACCATGAGGTCACCGACCTCGGATTTCTGCTCCGCATTCTTCGGTTTGGCGAAGCAGAATTCAGTGACGGGTGCGTCAAAGGCGCCATCTGCCGGCACCTCAAAAGGTACGTGGAAGATGGTGGGAGGACTCGCAAAGCAAGGCTTGCTCAGATCGACGAGCTCTTGGAAGTTGGGAAGGGATGGCAAATTTTTGTGGTGCTCAATGGTCTCCCATTCTGTGATGCCAGAGAGGATCAGTCGTGATTGGATCGAAACGAGTTGGGTCAGTCTCACCGATGATGTGATAGACGGTCTTTCCATCTTCGACTCGCAAACCAGTCCATTGCCTGAAGAAAAGATGTGTTAGCAATTGATGGTATCGCGCGTCGGGGCTTGGTGCTTACTTGATGAAACCAGGTGCCTTGGCGATCCAATCGAGAGTCGGCTTCAGGATGTCAGGATTGTCGATGTAGGCCTGAGAGGCGGGGATGGTAGCGATCTCGACGATAGGCATGATGGTAGACTAGATGGGAGTCCAGTAAGAAGACGTAGTTGGCAAAAATTAGGCTCGGTCCGATCCTTTTGTACAAGCTCCAAAGAAGAGTTCATTTCCGTGATCAGACGTCTGACAAGTGTAAAAGCAAGTCTATGCGGGAAGATGAGAATAGTTTGACGAATTCAATTCGGTAGCGGCAAGACTTCGCCGGAGAGTATTGTACAAGTTTTATGAATCCTTTTCAGATGAGGCTCACAGCTCCAAGTTCACGCGGTAACATGCTTCTTCAAAGGAGCATGCAGAACCTCGAGGTCTGCAAGACTGGCTAGCTTGGCAACACCCTCATTGCCAGTCACAGCGTCAACATGAGCCTGTAAAAACCCCAATATCAGTCCTGAGCCAACCCGCCATGTAAAAACCAAGCACAAACCTTCACGCTATCCCAGCCAATAACTATACATATATTGTTAGCATCCTCTTTGGTGATTCCAAAGCTGGGACCATAGGATCCATTCAAGCCCTTCGACAAATTGCTCAGGAGGCCAACGACCTCAGATTTCTGCTCCGCACCCTTCGGTTTGGCGAAGCAGAATTCAGTGACGGGTGCGTCAAAGGCACCATCTGCCGGCACCTCAAAAGGTACGTGGAAGATGGTGGGAGGACTCGCAAAGCAAGGCTTGCTCAGATCGATGAGCTCTTGGAAGTTGGGGAGGGATGGCAAATTTTTGTGGTGCTCAATGGTCTCCCATTCTGTGATACCAGAGAATCAGTCGTGACTGGGTTGAAGCGAACTCAACCGGTCTCACCGATGACGTGATAGACGGTCTTTCCATCTTCGACTCGCAAGCCAGTCCATTGCCTGAGGAAAAGGTGTGTTAGCACTTGGTGGTATCGCGCACAGGAGCTCGGTGCATACTTGATGAAACCAGGTGCCTTGGCGATCCAATCGAGAGTCGGCTTCAAGATTTCAGGATTGTCAATGTAAGCCTGAGAGGCAGGGATGGTGGCGACCTCGACGATAGGCATAATGGCAGAATAGATGGGAGTCCAGTAAGAAGACGGAGTAGACAAGAATTGGGCTCGGTCCGATCCTTTTGTACTTGCTCGAAAGAAGGGTTTATTTCCCTCATCAGACGTCTGACGAGTGTATAAGCAAGTCTATGCGGGAGCAGAATTAGCTTTTGCATGGGGTTATTTTTTTACGCGGGGCCGCCTTCGACAAGCAGAGAAATGGACTTCAGAAGATCTCAACTTCAGCACTGGTTCTCCGATTCGGGTTATTCACGTTGGGTATCGGAGGAACGTTATGAAAGAGTTGCTGACAATTGATATGCGATTAGTACGGTCTAACCTCGCTTTTACAACCAGCCCAGAATAATGAATAATAATTTTTTCCCGAAAGATATGCAAATACATACCAGTAGGACGAGAATCGGGCTCAATAGTTTGGCGAATTCAATTGGGTAGTGGCAAGCAAGACTTCGCCTAAAGAAGTATGGTACAACTTTCATTTCTTTTCTCAGATCAAGTTTACGATCTCAAGCTGTAACATGCTTCTTCAAAGGAGCATGCAACACCTCGAGGTCTGCAAGACCGGCTATCTTGACGACAGTCTCGTGGCCAGCAACAGCGTCAACGTGGGCCTGTAGCACCCCAATAATCAATTGTATCAGCCTCGAGCCAACCTCCCATGCAAAAGAAAACAAGCACAAACCTTCACGGTGTCCCAACCCATTACCAAACTGATAGTGTTAGAATCCTCTCTGGTGGTTCCAAGCGTGGGGCCATAGCATTTATCTAAGCCCTTCGTCAAACTGTTCAGGAGGTCGACAACCTCAGATTTCTGCTCCGCATTCTTCGGTTTGGCAAAGCAGAATTCGGTGATGGGTGCGTCAAAGGCATCATCTGCCGACACGTCAAAAGGGACGTGGAAGATGGTTGGAGCACCCACAAAGCAAGGTTTGCTAAGGTCAATAAGCTCATGGAAGTTGGGGAGGGATGGAAGATTTTTGTGGTGTTCGTAGGTCTCCCATTCTGTGGTACCAGAGAGGATCAGTCGTGATTGGGTTGAAGCGAACTTGGCCGGTCTCACCGATAACATGATAGACGGTTTTTCCATCTTCGACCCTCAAACCAGTCCACTGCCTGAAGAAAAGATGTGTTAGCACTTGATGGCATTGCACATAGGCGCTCGGTGCTTACTTGATGAAACCAGGCGCCTTGGCGATCCAATGGAGAGTTGGCTTCAGGATGTCAGGATTGTCGATGTAGGCCTGATAGGCATGGTGGCGATCTCGATGATAGGCATGGTGGCAGACCAGATGGGAGTCCAGCAAGTCGTAGTAGACAAGAACTAGGCGGCGCGGTTCGATCCTTCTGTACAGGCCCGGAGGAAGAGTCCATCTGCTTCGTCCGTCTGACAAGTGTTCCATGTGGAAGCAAAATTTTGCATGGAGTTATTCTGTACGGGGCAGCCTTAGACAAGCGGAGAAATGGATTTCGACAGTTTCAAAACCAATACTAGGGCTCCGATTTTATGATCCACGTTGGGAGGGATGTTATGAAAGAGTTGCTGACAATTGATATGCGATTAGTACGGTATAATGTCGTTTTTTACAACCAGCCCAGGGTGAATAATGAATAAGAAAAATGTCCCGAAAGATATATAAATACACACCGCCGTGCCCAAAAAATGATGAAATGTGAAAAACGAAAGAAAGTCCGTCACGGACTCTCGCTGCCAGCAGAGAATCTAGCGTATCGTATCTCGACATCGCTAATTTCACGTACGCGCTGGATAATGGGGGCTAATCGACCTCTCACAGCGTTATCTCGGTCCTATAGAAGCGACGATCTCAGAAAAAATAAGAATGAGAAGCGGATAGAGAGACGCACCGTCATGCTCCGCCAACCAACCACCCCAACTTCCGTATTTTTCCGTTCTACGGAAGGGCCCCAACATGCCCCATGACATCCTGGTATTGTTCTCAGCTCGTTGCGCATTTTCCGCACCAGAGGTTCAAGCTCATAAGCGCGGTCGTGTAGGGGCCTCAAAGTAATGTATATGAACGCAGTGAGGGGCGCTTTAAGAGCTTTCACGAGCTCTTGATCGTCTTGCAGCAACAGCTGGGTGATTTCTCCCGTTCCTACCATCGAATCCATAACTGGGATAATAAAGTCGACATAAGACGCGTCTGCCATGAACTGTTGGTGGTGACTTAAAGTTTGCCACCCTGTTGCCAGAATCAATACAGGGACCGCTGGCAGCGTAAACAGGACTCACCCATAACCCAAACACCAGTTTCGTCATCTTCGAGGTCAACACCATAATAAGAGCTGACGAAAACTCTATGAAAAAGCAAGTAAACGCGAAAGACCACCACATACCACAGCATGCCTTTCCTTGCCGAGCTCTGGTGGATAAGGCCGAGCATCTTCCGAGGGTCCTCAAGGTACTCTTCTGAAGGGTTGAACCAGATAATCTCTGGAGCCAGCGCTGTATTGGGCTCCATTATCCCAGTGGACAGAGCCAGTGAACGCTCGGGGCGAGGGTAGAACCTGTCGGGTTCCCACTAGCCGAGTCATACTGGAAGTAGATAAACGTCCGCTTCGTGTAGTAAGCAGTGTCTGAGACTCGCTTATCGCCCGCTGCGGGCGGAGGTTTTCCACGTTCTCTTTTCAAAATTCGTCAGCCTGCGGGAACGACTACCATATTCATGACACATCCCGCAACGCTCCTGTCGAGATGTTGACTGTTCTAACACGACTATCGCCGGTAACGCGTGCTTGGCAAGATCTCCCAAACCTTCTACAACTAAATGCGGCGATAATTTCAAACAGAGGAGCTCTTCCACTCATATCCCGCAGATGCCTAAGGAGGAAGATATGTCGACAATTCGAAGAAGGCGAGAAAGGTCTCTTCTACACATGACGTCCTCTCATCAGCCACGTCAAAGTCGCTGATATTCATCACCCTGCAGTCCGCGGTGAAGCAATTCCGATTGAAGAGTAAGCAAGCGCTCAAAATCACCATCCGAATCCGTAGACAGATGCGAGGCTTTCCGATTTGTTCGAGGTTCGTCGTCCTGGTTTCAGATTTCAGGTACCTCGGCTGCATAAATAGGGTTTTAATTTCGCGTATATACATATCCCAACGTCCGTGAGGCTTAGTGCGTGCCGCGTTTTGAGCCAATGTATCGTCTCTAGCAAGTATAAGTTTCATGGATAGTAATCAGGAAGCCGAACGGGAAACTCACATTATCTACCTGCGGTAGCCTGCTCTATTGTTCGCGTAGATGTAACGAAAATTATCAATGTTGCTCGAGAACCATGGGTTCCACTCTGGTTCCAACTTCTCGCATCTATTGACGATCAATGATTCGATACGTCGGAAAAATGAAGGAGCGGCGAGGCCGTTGCGCATTCTCGTCAGACGGACTAAGGGCCCAGTACGCATATCGTTGCAGTCAGAGAAGTCGAGATGGGTTAGCAAAGGGCAAATTGCTTCAGAGGGATCAGAAGGCATCTGGTCCGAATCTGAATCGTAAGCACCCAAGGCTTCAACGACGCGAACAGCTCCCGCATGGATACTGGAAAGCTCAAACGTTGCGAGCAACGGGTTGGCCTTTAGAAGCTCAATGACTCGAGTAGGATCGCCCATCGGCATCCCTCTGAGTATAAGCGTTGTAAGGTTTCCGGAACTCTTGGTCCGTAGAGAATCGAAATCCGCGCTCAGGGTGTATGGGCTGCTCTCGATATGAAGAGAATTGAGTTGTGGCATGGGGAGGTTGAGGATGGGAAGCATTTGTCGCGAGATTTGACGGATCTCCAATTGTTTGAGATCGGACATGGTCTCTGGTATCCCTCCCAAGGGAAGTTCAACTCTGTCTAGAACAAGGGTCTCTAGGTTGGGGTGAGACTCGAGAATAAGCTTTGCATGGCCAGTAACCCTTCGGAGAACGATGCTGGTAAGGCTGCGCTCTGAGAGCGTGGAAAAGGATTGTGGCAAGATTGCCCCTCTGAGGGCGAGATGCTGTACTGGCCACGAGTCGTGGAAAGGGGGTTGTCTTGATCGATCTTCGTTGCCGAATTCGTATCGAAGTAGAGAGGTCAGGCTGGAGACAAGCCCAGATCGAGTTAGAAATTGGCATATGTCCCATTCCTCTATCTTGCATGCACGAAGTTGATCCCATTGGAGGCCCTCCAAGCCTTCTCCATCCCACCTGGCTCTGTCACAAGCAGTGGCACGAACTTGCAGAGTATGGATGTTGCCTTGTGATCGCTCGATCCAGTGTTTGGCTTTGATATGAGGGCGGAAGCGACCCAGAACAAGGGTTCCCCAAAGACGAGGGTTGTTCCCCACAACACTCCTCCAGTCTTTACAAACAAGTGACAGAGGGATCACTTGGCTGGGTTTCTCCTCGACCAACGTCAAGGCAATCGCGTTGAACAGCTCGACAGGAAGGTGAGTCCATTGATTTGTCGTCCTGCGCACATACTCATCTTGAGCGACAGCGATATCGTTTTTGAGAGTGATGAAGTCTTGACGCCGCTTTGAATCGTCGTCTTTGAACTTCTGCAAAGCGACATTGACCACCTTCGTGGCTGCATCAAACTTCTGTACGAGAAGAAAGAGACGTGCAGCTCGTGCATAACCCTGCCATTGCTCCGGGGCGAGTTCTATCGTCTTCCTTGCATCCGTGATGGCCTCTTTTCTACGGCCCAGCTTCTCTAGTACGGCGGAGCGCGAGTCGTAGACAAGGTATTCTCCCTGACCTCCTTGCTCGAGAGCCTGAGTATACAAAGCGTTAGCTCATCCTGCAGAGACTCGCCAGACGTAGAGATGAACCTGATTGAAGTTTCCCAAAGCAAGTTCGAACTCTCCCTTGCGGAAATTTTGTACCCCGGTCGTGAATCCACGCTTCCAGGACATGGTGGTTGGTGATGAAAGAGGGGCGAGTCACGGTCGCGCTTTAATTATTTCCCACAAGTAAAAGTCACGAGACCGCGACGCGAGACACGTAATTATGCGAGTGCTAAGCTTTTAAGAGGTGCTAAGTATTTGAGTCAGAACAATCTCGTTTCTCATCCTTTCGCTGAGTCGAATCCGAAAATCAAAGGCCTAGATAGACCCATTCAATAGATAGGAGACATCGATAACACTGCAGATAAGACTTGCATAGAGCGGACGACGATCTCCGTTCGTGTGGTCGTGGTCGACAATGATCACACAGTTCCCACGGCTGCTACAGATATTGATATCATTTCCGTCGGCCTCTGGTTCTGGTGCAAACTACTATGGCTCTGTACTATTCTGCTGGGCGAACCCAGGCATTTAGTGCTAGTCGCTCTACGTCTGTATCTCGTTCCACTACCGATCCGAGCGCTTCAGAGGACTGGGAATGCTCGTTCTACATCTTTCCTAACCCTTCCTCATTGCCGCCAACTCCCTACAGCCAATCCTCAGACTTTTCAACTCCTTCCGAGGACGCTCTCTCCCCAGCAGACAATGTCATTGCTCCAAACTCCACTTTCACTCGAAGACGGCCAAGGGAGACGTCCTTATCGGGGGAGCCTCAGGATATCGGTAGAGCATGGGATTGGCCAAAGGACGGCGCGTTTGCGTCCAACCCGAGCCAATGCCTACCTCTTCACCGCTCAAAAGTTGAAAAGAAGCCGTTGGACCCAGCAGGAACTCCCTTTCATCCAGACGAGGCATATACTGCCGAACGAGACATAGATTCCCTTGTTCAACCTTTGAAAGATCGGACCTCTTCGCCCCCTCCTCATATACATATCCCATTACTTTCTTTCCTCGCCCCCTTATTGTCAATCGACGACTCGACCCTCGATTTGCTAGCAACCCCATGCTATCAAGGCTCAGCTTCAGAAGACCTTGGAGAGCAGGAATTGCTGCAAGACGGGATCGTCAACATCATGCATGGGGCGGAGAAGCTTCTTTCGTTCGAGTCGGACGAAACTTTCGTCTTTCGCTCTGCAATGGGGTCTTCCAGAGCAGATTCTCCATCCTCACCGGTCGTTCATCTGTCCGATGTACTGGAAATTATCACCGGTATTAGCGGGCATTTGTTTAGAATCGTCACTTTGCGGGTTTGACGGAGTTGGTGCTCTTTTTCACTTTCACTTCGTTGTCTGCCTCAAATCATGTTGCTTCTACGATATCGTAGATACTCAATGCTGGACTGTACCTTAGACGATCATCTCTGTGCTTCGTAGAGTAATCCAGAAGTCGTGTACTTTAGTCGCTTGTACAATAATACCCCCGGCTCACTTAACGCCACCTTCGGAATTCGGAGCGAGTCTTGACTCTCTTTTATCTTCCACGATGAACATTTCCGCAGCGATAAGCGACATCGAGCGCGCTTTGAAGAATACCCCATTAACCTATAGATTATCATACCAGAAGCGAGCAAGACTAAGCGTAGACATCGCCTTGGTAGGCGCTTCACTTCGGTAAAGTTCTCCTTGGCTAGGGGTGAATTGATGATCGAAGGGCCGCCGTGAAGAACGGGGTGTTTGATAGATTGCTTTTCTCCAAGCGATCCCATTCCATACTTTTCGAATTTACTGAAGTCATTGCGTGAAGTAAGTGACCAGCTCTAGACATTCATTCGCCCGAGTCTCCGAGATGAACAGCGCTAATCGTGGGGTGAATGGCAGAACGAATGGACAGCAAAGATTGCCGAAGATGTTATCCATGTTTTCGAGCCCACTTCGGAACAATCGTTCCTTGTCAACCTTCGTCTCCTTCGGAACAGAATCGCGAATGTCCTGGGCCAAGGCTCGAGCAACACCAGCGGTGGCGCCGCAGAGCACACAAAGGCTGGACCATTCACCCCGCTCGCATTCGTCCGCTTGTTCCCCGGAAGCAACAGTGAAATAGTCAGTTCCATAAGCCACTTGTGTTCTCGGAGGTAGTTACTATCGCTAATCGACCCTCCCAGATCTACGATGTCCAAATCCCATTGGAACTTACGCAAACATTGGAATCCCTTTGCTCGAAATTGAATTCAAGCCTCCACGATGCTCAGGAAGAGAACACAACGCCTCCAATACCACCTTTATCCATCCTTCTTGAACAAAACTTACATTTGAGCGTCACTGTCCCGCTTGCTGCCATCATTCTCGACTACTCTGTAGCCTATGTCCCAGAAGCCGGTTCGGGTTCAACGGCGTCCTCGCCAGTATTCCTCGCTAACGTTCCTGTCAACACGTATGAGGCCATGTTGTCATTCACCGAAGGCGACTCGGAGGCGGCGATGAAGGTGCTTAGTGTGATGAAGTTTTCCTGTCCAAAGCACTTGGAGGAAGTTTACCCTGAAAGGCTTTCCCAGGAGGTCATTGTGAAGGGGCTGGAGAGTTTTTTGAAAAGCCGGTTGGGGGAGATCGGGGACACGTCAGCGAGGTTGAGTGTCGCTTGCCAGAGCGGGACCTTTGACCGGTTAGCGCTGTAGAAGAATAACGCGTAAGGAATAGAAGACTTGTCTATTATTAGTGTAATTCTCAAAGCGGCTCTCATGGAAATACGCAACTCGCGACGCGCTAATTAACGGCATGCACGCGCTGGAACGGCGCACGTGACGGTCCTGCAACACGCGATGGCTCCGCTAATCCCTGGATTGATCTTTACCTCCAACAAGCTTACCCGGTTGACCAGTGATTGGGTTTCTCCATGCCATCATGGAAACATACGATCCCAGCGCAAGAATCCTGGCAGTAGCTTTGTCCCTGCAAGCAAGGTGCGACTCTATCGTGTCTCTTTCATGGATCCCATTCAGTGGAGTCCATTGATTTTGAGGCTTCCCAGGTATCAAGGCCTCTTCAATGCAATTGGGTCAGTCCAAGACAGGTATCCTGGCCACAGACAGGAGTTATGCTCTAGATGCAGTACTTTGCCGATTCGGATGAAGTTGAAGGAACCATCTTCGTTCCCTGGACAATACCCAATCGATATTACTCCGCCGACGTTCATTTCGCTTTTGAAACTTTTCAATGGAAACGCATCCTCGGATACACAAAGGTCGGCGAAACGCAGCATGGACAATACCAATCAGGCTGCCATGTTAAAATTTCTGTGGTGGTAATGGTCTGGACTTTTGGCGAGGTTAGTTTCTTCATCTTTACGAGTCACTCCACGTTCCCTTTTTTTCGTCTATGGTATGCGGTATCTTTCGCGGTGATAACTAAGTTTTGCCACTCAATGGATAGCCACACCAAGAATACGTTCAGGCGATTTTGGCATGGCCGGAATGGATTGGAGGCGAGCCAGAAGCGTCTCTCGCTGTCCAGGTGCCTATAGACACGGATGCTATCGACAGCGGGGGGCGGGAACACGGCGACGTGTCCATTGACTCTGTCTTGATGGAGCTTGTACAATGTATTCGAGTATGTTAACGCCACTGGTCAGCCGACTATGAGTTCCTCAGGCTCTGAAGGCGACAAAGCGGAGACGAGCAATGGTATGTTCGGAAACGTTCCGTTAGATTGCGTGTCTAATTCACTTTCTTTGAATTGTACAGGAGTTCCACGCCTCCCGAAAGTGATAGACGCTCTCAGCGCTGTCATGTGGTCAACGATGAATCGCGGCAAGGGACTGAATGCTTTAACTGTCAACGAAAGCTTGGATGAGCTGATAGCTCGCGATCCCGCTTGAATATTTGCGGAACTGGAGTCTATGACATTCAGTCCAAAAACAAAGGATAGCGACGCTCTTCCACCTCAACCAACGGCCAACTTGGTGTCATTTGACCAGACGGACTTGTCTAATAGGATGGCTCCAATAGTATGGCAGCTCTATCCAAGCTAGCGCAGGCCCATGGGGCTCCGAAGTTACTTCTGGCAGTGAATTAACAGCATGGTTCTCCCCGTTCGGACTAGCAGCGGGTACGGGTACAATGTTTCAGCGTGACCTTGGCTTCGAGGATGCTCTCAATTTGGGGTTCGATGACGATTTCTCTGGGTTTGTGTCGGCATCTGCTGCTGGTACCGCCTTTAGCCTGAGTGCAAGACGACACTTCGGACCGATTGCCAGCTATTGGTGGGAGCGTGGTTCCAGGTGGACTGGGAGGTTCGCCCTTTCTCTCCGAGTCAGCTGTCCCTCTTTCCAACGAGAATGCCTACGAAGCTCTCCCGTCTATGTTTGATGGAGATGGTTCGAGGCACCATATCACTGGGTCACCACCGGGGGCTGGGAAGAGCGACTCGGAAAACTTGGTAGACTCTCAACGGAGGTTTAAGCCGCGTAGCAATCAGGCACCATCCTGGCGCAGTACTTCTCCTGGAAAAGTCTCTTTCGATGGACCTTTGGAATATTCGCACACGCCAATGTCCGTCAATTGAGGTGGGGCACTCACACAGGCTGAACAGAAAGCCAAATCTGACACTCCGCTGTCGGAGAGGGAGGATGACGAAGCTGGGGAAGATGAGGATCCAGGTGTGTTTTGGCTTCTTTTTGATTGAATAAAGGTACTAGGTACATTGCATCAATTGAAGGAGGAAATTCGTGGGATTGAGGATGAGGACGAGCGCCGAATGGCAGCGGCCAAAGTCGTGTATGGGCTGAAAGGAGGTGATGACGTTGACTGGAGGACAATCGCAGGCCACTGATCCCACCGGTATCATGTAGCGCTTATCTTGACCATGTCAAGGACGATAGCTCGAGGCAGACGAATTAAATTGAATGATGGAAATGGTCGTGCGCCAACTTGCGAGCAATAGATAAGATAATATCAGGACTTTTTGCCAACGCAGGGACTGGGAGCTCTGAGCTCGGCAGGTGCTTTGGAATATATAGTACGAAAGAGGGTCATTGCCGACAGAAAGCAAGGCCCTTAACCGAAGCAAAGGCGGAGACATAGGACAAAGGGGGTGCACAAGACCGGGATTACTGGATTGCCGAAGGGAGGTAATCATTGATCGGTCCCTGCGAACTTGAGGAATTGATGATGCTTTCTCGATATCTGAGTTTTTCACAAGGCGACGTCTTCTGGCAAGCGATGCTCACCGTCTCTATCCCGTAGCCCCACGCCCACCCCACCATCGTCCCCCGCTCTCCGAACCATGGCCCCAGGGGAACTCCTTCTCGAGCACCGCCAGGCGTCGTCGACGTCCCTGCAGGGCCTGCAGCGATCATGGCCCCCACCACGCAACCAGTCCTCCGACTCGATCGCGACCACCGCAAGCCAGCCCGTTATGTCCCCCACCCCGTCGCAGCCATCGCTTCGCAAGCGACACTCAAACTACATGAGGGTGGCCGAACGCTCGACCTCACCCATTCCTGAACTACCCCCACAGCGACCCCCACGGAATCCAGCTCGCTCTAGCACCGTCGCTCCTGTACAATCGTCGCCACGCAATCCAAAGTCTACGAGCCGGCCGTCAACCGCAACCAGTGCACGGGAAGACATCACGCCTTGGGATTATCAGGCGGGGCCTGGCGCTGATGAAAAGCCCCGGTTAAGGTCTGGTGCACCTTCGGTCAAGTCCAAGGCCTCCTCCACCGGGTTGGGCGGAGCCTCGACTGGGCCTGTGGAAGAAGTTACCCCTTGGGAGCTTTTCCCTGTGCCTACGAAACCCCCAGGACCGAAAGCACCCTCTGCACCACCAAGTGTTATTTTTGTGCCTCCCCCAACGGCTCCTCCGCCAAGAACTCTCCACCCGACGACCGCGACCGGCTTGGTTGAGGATGTTACGCCTTGGGAATTGGGTCCAATCCCCAGTTCATCAGGTGTTACTACCGGAACTCCCCAATATACCCCTATTCCGCGTCCGAAACCAGCATCCCTCCTCAGTAACCCATCTTCCAAGTCTCATCGAGTGTCCACGGCGACAGGGCCCGCAGAAGAAGTTACACCATGGGAACTGCAGTCTCATCCTACTCCAGAAGAGCCCCACGAGAAGGGTTCACTTCAATCAAACAGGAATTCCCTGACGATGTCGAAGGCCCAGCTGGAAGAGGTGACGCCATGGGAACTCTATCCCGCTCCTCCTGTGCCAGCCCTCAATGGCGCGACCTTCCCCGCAACATTGAAATCCGGCACAACTAGTGTGAGTAGCTTGGCTTTGATACATCTGTACAACAAGCTTCGCCACTCTTGCTCCCTATACCCGTTCTCACTCCAATGCTGATGCTTCTCCACGCAGAACCGACAGTCTGCCTCGCACAAAGCTCTGGCCGACTTTGGTCTTCGCCGCCGCCGCAGTACGGGAAGCCGTCCGTCAAAATTACGCACTAGCAGTCAATCTAATTCTACGAAAGCGCCGTCCCGTGTTAACTCCTCAGAAACTATGGGTAGCAATCATCCTTACGACAACCCACAGACTTCACCCCTTACCCCGAAATCCTCCTTTGCCAGCCCTACTCCCGCGCAGGGTGACAGTGCACCCGGCCCTCCATCAGCGGGTCCTAGCAAATCGGAAAGATCCAAACAACAGAACCCGAATTTCTCCACGGCAGACCGCACGATTCTTGAGGAGCTGAAACGGAACATCCATGCGCGAGCGGCTCAGTTTGTCCAGAAAGGTGTTGGGGTGCACCTGACTGATGGAACAGTTAGCCTTGGAAAACGCCATCACCCTTACCACAGGAAAGAAGTGCCATATCCTAGGTGTTATGACCGGGAAGTTATCGATCTGTGAGTAACATCTCGCAAACATCGTCATCGTTGATGGAACTCCTACTAATTATGTGTGTCCGTAACAGTGACGTTTGGGAAACGCTATTTTGTCAAGATATCTGTGAAAGCTTGACCTGGCACGTCTTTGAGGAGCCACCCACGAAAGTGTGAGTTATTTCTCATCTCGTGCGTGTACCCATCAGCTAATTGTCGCCAACGGTGACATAGGTTGGATCTGGGATGTGGTAGGTGTCGTCTCTGCTTTACTGATGCCCGATGGGATTTCGTCTCTAATAGGCGTATTCTTAGGCACTGGCACATGGATCTTGAATTGTGCGCGTGCCTGGCGGGTGAGTATACTGACCCCGTCATCTCACGTTATTTTATGAGCTAATGATAACAACAACAGGAAACCCAATTTGTTGGTTCGTAATGATCAAGTTTCACCGCAGTATGGCCTGTTCATACCATTATTGTAGGGTTGGATATCGTCCCACTGCAGCCTGATCTTCAACGGGTCGGTTCCAATGATTATGCCTCGCGAATAACGTGGATGCAAGCGAACTTGTACGTCCTCCATGCCTTCCATGTGTCCGTGAAATCTATTTACATTCTTCTAGCCTAGAGGGGCTTCCTTTTCCCAACGATGAGTTTGATTTTGTGTGAGTGGTTCAACTGTGAGGGTTAAGGGTTCTCTAATGCGAGGAATCACGTAGCCATATAAAGCGAATAGCTCTTGGCGTACCGGAGGACAAAGTGAGCAACCTATGGCTTATCCCTTTTGGAACACGGGGCTCTGACCGTTTTGTAGTGGGACTCCCTCTTGGATGAGATTTATCGCGTTATGAAACCCGGTGGGGCATTTGAGGTATATATTTTTATCCCGCACATTGGATCGGATATTGAAGTATGCTACTTTGTATCACAGATGGTTGAAGAGGATTTGTTCTTCCCAGGCAAAGTGAACGAACGCGAGGACGACACGGACCTGGTACCGTCGCCTCTCTCGAGAAGCAGCTCAATAGCATCGACTACGGGCCGCTCAAGCATATACCATTCCTCGACACCACTCGACAGTATCCCGCAGCAGGGGGAATCGGAATCAAATTTTGCGACCACCCCGACGGTTTCCACAGCCGCATTTACTAATGCGCTGTCCCGTCCTGCTACTCCAGAACCTCCTACTGTCGACCCTGTCGCCCCTGAAGCTGGCCCAAGTGAAGTTAAGAGTGACGCTGGGACAACCACTCCCCCTGGCTCCCCTCCCGGATTCGTCACACTCATTCCTCCCCATTCCCGGTCTTCTGCGCGGCCAACGCTATACGTTCGAACGAACCCCAGCTCAGCGTTTTCATTTGCGGCCACAAGTCCGCCCAGGTCAAATACTTCTTCCTTGTTCAGCAATTCCGCGGTCTCTCTTCTCAACTCCCTTACGCATCCATCGGATCCCGATAATCACCTTTTCCGACGACGCAGGTCGTCATCGAATTTGACTTCTGGAGCCGAGCACGCCAATGGTGTATCTCAAGTACAACCGTCCCAACCTCAAAAACACTCCTCTACTCTTTCAGTCGACAGTCACGCCAGTGGAATAAGTCCAGGTCTCGGCAAGTCCGACGCCTCAAAGCCACCGCCTTTCTTACTTCGTACACCAGCGAAACCTCCAGCTAATCCTCGCGATCATTCTCTACTTGAACACATCTACAACGGAACGCTATCCTCACGATTTATCAACACGTCTCCACTATCTTTACTCACGACCTATTTAGAGTATCATTTCAAAGGTAAAGCGACCTCCCCTATCTGAATTCTCCAATTTGCTGATGTCTCGTATTCCGCAGATGCTCGGACCCATCCACCACTCATATTTACGTTCCCACCTGTTCCGGTGAGGCAGGAAATAGAGCCGGGGTCGGCGACGGAAGATGAATACGACTGTCAGACCACCGAGAATAGTCCAACGCAATCTTCCCCATCCCGAAAGTCGACAATTCAGCAGCGGTCGATGCTCAACGATGAGAACGGTGAACTCTTGGAGGAACATCGATGGCTTTCCATGCGAGGTCTCCTAGACCAATCCTCACCGTATATCAGTCTGGATTCGTCTCGCAAATACGCCTTCACGCCTGCCAAAAAGTCCAACTTCTCTAATGGTCGGGGCAAGGAGGCGAAGGAGGGACGGGCAAGAAGGCAGTCGCGCTTGCCGAACAAGACGTTGAATATTGATCTACGGACGTTGAACCTTCATTTGTCGATCAGAGCGAAGGAGGTTTTGGCTTGTTCGGAGTCGATGTGGGAATGGGTGAATGAGGAGCAAAGGAAGTTGAAAAGGGAGAAGGAGAAAGAGGCTCAGCGAAGGAATGGGAGGGGGTTCTCGATGGAGAGCTCGCATCCTTATCGCCCCCATTCTTTGTACGGGAATGACACACCAGATCACAAGAGCACAGTCATGGAAATGACACGGGAAGATTTTAATCAGCTGTTGCTGAATTTCGAGATGTATGTGCAATCTAATCTCCCTTGACTTGTGGCGAAACTCATTCCTGTGGTCATAGGGACATGCAAGATCAAGCTTCCCTTCACAGTGCGCTGAAAGAACGGTTCCAGTGGAATGTGATTGATTCTGCTCCCCCTCAAAATCGCAAGATCTTCAACACTGCGTGCGAGAAATACGAAAAATGGCTGGAGAAGGAAGCTCAAACGTCCATGTCGTCTTCGTCTGCCCGTCCTTCAAGACATTCGCTGCATGGGTCCAGCAATATCAGTGTTACTGCGCCGACACCAGACACCCCCGTTCCTCACGAGGCGACCAAATCCAAGACAAGAGCCCGAAGCAATTCGCATACTCTCTTACTGAACGGGAATGGAGCGGAACGTGCCAATGGAACTGTTCCCCAGGCCCAGGCGCCACAGAAGTCGGACGCCTTGGTGCACTTTGCCTTACCGTCTAACATACCGTCCGCATTGCCTCCAACCCAAAAGCTCAGTAGATCTATGTGCGTTTTTGTTGCGTGGAAGCCAGAGGAAGTCCCATCGGCGAAGACATGATCTGGTGATGATTTTTCGGGAGTCATACGGGTTCTGCCATTCCACCTCTTTCCATATTCGACTTTCACAGCACCTCCCTTTTCGGTCAAGTTGCTTCCGCTCGCGATCGAGCGCCTGTCGATTCATATGGCCACATTGTCTGACTTTTCCCTTTTTGGTCTCCTCGATCATTGAGTATGGGGGCAAGGGATCGTGTGTGTCCGTCGTGTTTGTATTAATGCTATCTTTATTGCACAGGTCAAGCGACGCCTCCGGCTGGGGTTTGCTCACCGTGCTTTATTTATCTTGATTTATAGTGTATTTACGATACGGCCGATACGGTTTGCGTATACCATTTCTCGGACTATCTCCAGGCTTTTTCAAGCAGCATATTTAATCACTTGTACTCATGACCAACGTCTATAACGCAGCGCCTATTTGATGTCCACACTCTGTGCCGGCTCGTTTCATTATTGCCCAGCAGTTTGGCAAGACAAGGCACACACACCCCGAATAAGAAGCGGAATCTACGGCATACTGGGGCAGGTTTAGGGCACATGTGGCTCGTGATTATGGTGACCTGATATGTGAGTAAACGTGCATCATAGCAATACTCTGCTTCGGATGCCCCTCCCACGACATTTCCGGAAACTCTATGTCAAGAAGCCTATCCCTGTGACGGGAGAAATCTTATCTGCACACGTTTTTGTTGCCGGCACCGGAGAAGAAGGTCGGAATGTCCAGAAGCTGCGTTGTTAGGAGACTCTGACCCTTCTTGGGCGCTGTTTTGGGACTATGAGGTTTGTATTGCTCATTCAGAGATGTGCGAGCCTCAAGGGTCTAAGCTCCACAGCTTAGCCGCCTCAGGGTCTTTCCCGTGAGCTTATTGATCGATTAGTTGAATGTTGGCATCGTTCCAGGTCTAGTTTGAAGTCTGGCTTTGAAAGACATACAGTAAGCCAACCCTGGGCCCAGACTGGGTTTGCTTTGGCATATTCAAACAACGGCATTAACTGTGCAGATCGAAATGAGCACGCTATACCATACCCGGGGACTGCGGGAACCAGAAAGGAGAGTCATGAAAGTACCCTCCGATTCCACCCTCAAAATTCCCGGAAGGATGGTGCTGCAAATTTGTCTATATTTACTGCGAACGATGTTGTCGCCGTTGTGGTTCCCAGCCATCCTTCTTGCCACTTGCACCGCGGTCCAAATTTTCGAATATCATCCGTCGCTTCGAGATAAGGGTCGTCCCAGCTCTTGGAGACTATCATCGGTGCGTATTGTGGACGACTTCTATCCAGGCACAGAACGCGAGGTAGTGACGGTGAAAGGCGACCGAAGGTATATGATCCCTTCTAATTCCTCAGGCCTCAACGCTGACAACTTCACATTACTGCTCTAACATCAGCGGGGTTGTGGTCGGTCGTGCTTCTCCGTAGTCCATTTCTCATAAGCAGGACTTCGAATATTCAAAAGAATCACGCAATTAGGATCATATGTCCTCAGTAGATGCACCGAGCATATTTTCGGCGATATCTTGAGTTTCTTCCCCGCCAACTCGGCCATTTGCCTAAGACCCAAACAAAAGAATTGATATCTCTTTGCGATATGACCAATTTCCCGCAGGCTGCGGGACTCTGGCCGTTACTATCTATCTATTCTTATCAGATAGGTCGTCACTTGTAAAATTTCACTGTATGTCCATGCGCACCCATTTCATTCTTCCTTTCTCATGAATTTCTCAAGAAGAAGACCAAGGCTGGATGCTGCGTCTCAGCAAAGGCAAAAATGAGGTTCTGCCAGGTGGACACGCTGAGTTGTCTAAGAATGTGGTCGTCCACCAATCTAGCACTTCTATCTACTTCTTTCTTCGAAGTGTTCTGCGTATCATGATACGAACCTGGATGTTACAGCCTCCAGAATCAACCTTCTAAATTTCTCCACACACAGTGGCACACTGATTCATACAGTGGGCGAATACCATAAGGGAATGCGAACACGCCGGATCGCAGAGGTCAGAGCATGAGCTGAGCGGCACCAAGAATGCGGTCCTGCCTAATGAGTTGAGGATTGGATACTATTGGAACGCCAAGGACGGGTTCGCTTGCTTCCGCTTCGAGACTATGACCTTCCATTCATAGGTAGCGAAGTGATGAACAAAGTGTATCAGGTGAAACAAATTTTGACAGCGTGGGGCATGTATCTCGGACCAGCTCTCCGACGGAAGGAGCTGTTAGGTTTTCCTTGCATGCCAGGTTTGGATGACTTTTCCGAGTGGCGAATACATTTTTTCATGGTCATGACCTTCACCCGTGTTCTTTATTAATTCAGGTGTCTGTACCGCAGATCTACACGTTTAGACGATTCGTTGGGTTTCAGAAGTTCACCGCGAGAATCAGCCAACCATTGGTCGCTCTCTCGCGAAGCCACAGCTTGAGACTCGAGTGACCTAGCCAATGACAAAAAAAAATCCCACTCGGAAGACGAAGGGGTCGATCACTCAGCGTCATCTATCCTCTCTGAACGGCTTTTACTTCTTTATTCTCCGCTTTCTTGACATTTATCAAAAGAAGTATCCCGGCGACTTTTAACGGAAGGCGAATACAGTGACCCCATATGGCGTTGGCATGGGGTGGGACCTGCTGGGACCCGCTGATTCATTTCTGGGAAAGGAAGGGTAGGCGCTGGGACCGGCTTATGTCCTGGCCAGTCAGAGCGATGACAACTCACAGACGAAAGAAGTCCTTCTATATGTTCTTGGCTCCGTGAATCCATGTCATCATCATTCGCGTGAGACAAGCAACCTGTCGAGTGCGAAAATCATTCACCTTTATAGGATCGCTTTTTTGGCAAGTTTTGGGAGAAATTCGAAAGGGGAACTGCGTACACTGAGCACGGGACCGCGAATGTTTCGATTGATGCCGTATGTGTGTACACATCTAGGCCACGGTCAACGAGGGGAAGAAGGCGTTGAAGAACTCGAGCGCGCCCAATGACACACACAAATGAATTGTATTGGAGAGAACTCAATCAAGGTGGTGCTCAACAATGTGCTTTGAGCTCTTTGAACCTACCATATTCAGCACAAGGTCTTCTAGAGGGGCGTGGATTCTGAATTGTGCCGACCCCGGAGATGAGGGACATATCACTCGCAATTCAGAGAAGAAGAAGAAGCTCCTTGTTCTTCGGCGTGGACGTCTTGGCATCGTTATCGTTGCCTATCCCCTGTCTTTGTCACAGACGGAATTCAATAGGCGAATTATCGATCGAGCGAATGTATACCCGACTAATGCTTCCAACCAAGGAGAAGGCCGAATCCAACGCTCAGGTGCTCACAACGCGCAGTCCGGTCTAACGGCAAAGGGGTCCATCGGAGATGTTCCCCCGGCCTCGAGGCGTGAAATTTTGAGATTAGGGTCGCTAAGAACGTCCGCCCAATGAAATTACGGTCCAGCGTCCATAGCCTTGCCAACTGCGAACCCAACTGAACGGACCATGACCCCACTATAATATCGCAGGCACCCGCAAAAGTCTTTTTTCCCAGTGTATCACAAAATCCATGAAAAGGTGTCCCCGGGGGAAAACATGCAGGGGGATCACCCTTTAATGTGTGTGATGGGGCCTCAGGTGCCACATCCATATCCGTACCGTCGATCCCTCTTCCCAATTCGACCAACCCTTCCCTCCAAGTTGAGCAATCCCGCGATGCCAAAAACCCCCTTAGGGTAGGGTTCAAAAGGAAATCTTACCCCACGAGGGACGCCATGGCTTTCCCATTAAGATTTAGAGGGTGGCCTTGACCCCCGGCATTCCATTTCCAGAGGGCCACGTACAACCATAATTGTCGTCACGATCATCACTCTATTTCGTTCATCCCGCCGAGATCCAGGCTGGTGAAGACTGGAAATGGACCTTCTCCCTGACTTAATAGGGGCCTGCGGACTGCCCCTAGCGACGTTGAGCTTTTTATTTTGAAACCAACCAGACCAACGTTTACCAGTACCACGAGAACGGTCGCGATCGGGGGAGGTATTCATATTCAAATCGTAACCACTACGTCCATATAGGGAAGAATATACGGGGCCTACACATATGAAATAAAGGGAATGAAAAGCACCAAATGGGAAGCAAGAGGCCCTCAACAGACGGTTAATAAGAAGGGATAAACAGACGACCGGTACCAACTATAGTATCAATCAAGTACAGATACATTCTTTGCATTGAATTCAGTGCACACTACTATTGTATGGGACGGGCACGATGTGGAAGAAGAAAACTTGTAATACACAATTCATATCACGCTAGGACAACACGTAGAAGAGAGAGATGAATAACGGTAGAGGATAGCATAGGGGGCACACAGGAATAGCAGAGGAAAGAAGGCACGCTCAAGGAGGGGAGAGAAAGATGAAGGATAGGAGATGTGCTATCCAACGATAGGGGTTAAGGAAAGGCAAGCATTAGATTGCTTGTTTCTATCTCCCTCAACGCCTTCCGTAGTGGCCACCTTGACTAACTGGAGGCTGCTGTGCTGCCTGACCCCAATGACCATGTGAAGCAGCAGCAGCTGCCAAGCCACCCAGTTGTTGTCCACTTTGGTTGGGCGGCGCACCTGGTCCGGGATAGGAGTAGCTACCAGGGGACATCATGTGGCTACCATACATGCCAGCGTCGTGTTGCGGATGGTGCGTCTGAGGTTGGCCAGGATGTTGACTGTACGAGCCGGAAGAGTATTGAGCCGATGGAACCTGAGGGTGTTGCTGTTGAGGTGATGTTGGCGAGCCCAGCGCGATGGACTGCTGGGTTTGCTGGGGATGCGATGAGTGTTGTTGATGACCAGGCTGGCCACCAGGAGGGATAGACAATGGAGGAGGCACAGTGGCGTTGGGCGAGTGAGGAGACGTAGGACCGCGAGGGTTGCTGGCGCTGCCTGGTGGAGGACCTGTAGTGGATGAGGCACGACGACGTCGCTTGTCACCAGAACTTGCGCGTCCTCCATGTGCAGCGGTATCGTCGTCGTGATCGTCGTCCTCATCCTTAGAAGGGTTTCCCGACTGGTTGCTTCCAATAGAAAGACCGCCGGGGAGGTTGTTGGTGGCCTGTGCGACCATGGGGCCTGATGCGCGGCCTATGGGAGGGCCGACGGGCATGCTCGAGGGGAGCGTGCCATGGGGGGCGTTGAGGCAGGCCTGGATGAGGTTCTTGCCCTCAGGCTGGGTGACGAGGGGCTGGAGCTTGGCGGTGGTGAAGGTGTATACGAGCCCGGTCTCGGAGACAACGAGCAGGAGGACTTGTGTGCCAGTGAGTGTTGACAGCTCGTAGGCCTGGAACCGAATCAGTCGAGGGAGTCGTGGCGAATAAAACGGGAAGATGAATTACCTTTTTCATGATGCCTGGAAATAGGCATGTGAGAAGGACGATGCACGAAAATGTGTTCGCGACTCACCAGCTTTCCTTTTGGAGAACGTTATATGACGTCTCGATTTATCTTGAATAAATTCGATTTTGATCTTCCTGCGTCCGGCCTTCTTGTCAGACTTGGGCTTGTCCTCTTCTTCGTCGTCGTCGCCAGAGCCATCGACGGCGTCGTGGTCGTTGATAAAGGCGTCGTCGCCCACGGCGCCTCCGGGGGCGGCATGGGCATCGGGTGGAGCTACAGGTCCTGGATGGATGTCCAGAGTCCTCTGCCTCTTGCGCATCGAGGGCGAGGTGGGTTGCTAATGGGAGGAGACATGAGACGATGCCTGTGTCCGAGGGCCGGAAAGAGAACGATATCGCGGGAGTTGTAGAGGGAGGGGGACGCGATGGGCATCGCCGGCCGCGACGACGAGGGGCCATGGACAGGAGAAAACACTTACGGGATACGAGGCTTGTGTAAAGGACGACGTTTTGGCGAAGTCTTGGGGGGAAGACTAGAAAGTTGGTGTTGGACGAAAAGAGACGAGCGAATTCGAGTTACGGAGTCTGACCGGAAAAGGAATTGTGAGGAGGGCAAAAAGGGAAGTCAGATCAGGACCTGTTTTTGAGCTCAGAGGTTTGTTGGTGGTCGTTTTGGCGGAAGAATTACAGAGCCAAACAACCCTCCATTTCCGGCTGTCACGCGTCACTCCTGTCACCCCTGTCACAGGCACGCACCGCCTTCCTGCCTTTGTCTCTCCTTTCCCTTGTTCCCCTCCGCCCCCACGCGCCCGTCGTCACGGTCCCTTGGCGTTGCTCGGGCCCGCAAGTCCCCCCCTCCCTGTGCTCGAAATTTGGCCCGCGTTTGTTCGACCCAGTTTTGCGCGACGCGGACGGGCGCTCCACAGGGGTTCCCACGGAGAGGCAGCGTGACCGGAGGGTCCCTTTCCTCGGCACACACGCTGATGAGGCCAAAAGCGGTAGGTGACGATATAAATCGGGACCTGGCCCCCTCTATTCCCAGCTCCTCACGCTTCGCAGACAGATCCCGGGCCATGAGCCATCTGCCATTCATCTCCTCCGATGCACATTTATCACCAGCTGCGCACTTGCCTCAATTATCATACACTCCGGCCCCTTCCCGTGTCCCTTCCCACGCTCCCCTTTCCATGGCGATTGCTCCAATCAGAAGGTCTCCATCACGTCGTTTTCCGGCCGTTCCTCCCCTTTTCCCGGCCTCTGCGCGTCCATTATTAGTCACACTTTGATCACCAGGCAACGCGCAACAGCTTTCCTTTTTCGGTTTCAATGGTCCCTCTTTTGTTCTGCCCCAGAATCACAACAGCACATCCGGGCAGACATCCTGCACGGTGCGAGACAACCCTTTCCCTCTCTGACCACAAGCTCCCTCAGTTCGCGGCCAGAAAGCTACGTACTATTTGAATGCCGGGGCTCTCGCGATTAGGGAACGGTTTGCGCTTCCAGAGCGCCCAGCTCTATGACATCAAAAACCTTGCGTCCAAATTCGTTTGCTGATCGCTTTCTGTCCCCCGTTTGATCTCGTTTCCAGATTTTTACCCACACCTGCCAAAAATACGAAACACGGCGCCTCAATGACAAGCAGAGCAGTGGGGTAGCTGGTCACTTGGTCCTCTATCCATACCGTAACCTAGGTCTTTAGCGCTCTTTGGAGCGACATTCTCGGAAGCCACCTGTCATTCCCCTCTTCAGCTCATCTAAGCACCCCGAAGGCACCCCTCTGTGACGTTACATTTTTCAAGATAAGATAGACTCGGCTCGCATCGTACTGATGCAAGCAATTTGCTCAAGCCATCTATCATTCCTCTGCGGTTACGTTCTACCCCATCATCTGGCCCCAGGTCATGAGCATCCGCGTAGCCGATGAATATAGACGGCCCGTCCGCCCATTCAATTGCGCTGTCCTTTTGATTCCGTCAAAGGCGCATGGCCGAACGCAGCGCCCAGGACGACAGTGGACGGCCCCGCTACCCGATACAGACGCTGAAATCGCGCCTGCTTTGCTCATCCTCATTCCGCTGACAGCTAACTCGCTTGCTCTGGCAATTGAGTCGGATGGAATGCAATATCTCATGTCAGATCTTCCACGCACTCCGGATGTCCGAGACGGGCGTGGGGCTTGGTGGAAATTTAAAGCGATCTTCATGGTCCTTGACAGAAACCGACAGGTAAGATATCCTTGCGCCGTGCCTGTCATCGTGGAACGCTGCATAGGCGGCTAAAAGGAGCCGATCCGCGTTGTTCACCAACGCGAAGAAGCCATCCTACCCTTGATCGTCTTTGCTTTCGGTGAGTGTATAGAAAGCCTAACACTCATCCTGGTTTCTAGGGTCAATTGATTGTGTGAGTCGGAGTCATAGTTTGGCCGCAGTACTGACTAGTATCAGTGCTTACTGACTGACTTGAGTCAGGCGCTCACTCCAGTACAATCGAGGAGCCCGCTCGAACCCTGGTCCCTGACTTCCTCATACCCTGATAAGCAACTTTGTCGCCACCAGCGCCACAGTTCCTCGTGATACATTCAGAGAATGTGAAGTTTGAACATATTCGGTGCGCGGCTAGATCAGCATCGAAGGTGCTGTTACCTTAGCCGACTATCGCACTAGGGAAAAAGTCTACCGTTTAGAAACAGCTCGTAATGAGGTTACTTCATCTATCAGGTTGACATGCCCAGTGTAGTAGGAATCGATGCCCAATTAATCATCGCGGCCTTCGTCAGTGTATCACGGAGCCGCCTTCTGCCCCAAACATCGTATTCTATTCCCATCTTAATGAAGCGAATCACCATCTGCAACGAATATTCGCGGCATGTTAGACACCGAGAAGACAGATAAATGGTATTCTTAGGTTACAGACACCCTTTGCTGTGCACATTGGGGAGGGATAGCGGTATGATGCTTGTTTTGCTACCCCGCCCGCAGTATACCGAAAAGAATAGCATTATATGCGAGGCTTCTGTATTTGGTCAAGCACCTGCCACTGAACCAATTCAAACATTACGGCGGGACCTGAGACGCCCCACACAAACTCCGGTCGGGAATGATCATCACCTTGAATTGTGAATGGTATGTCGTATGTGTGACATGCTGAAGTAGGGCCGGGTGACAGACGCCGTTTCGATGTCAGCGAGAGATCGATGATTGTATGGACACTGGACATGAACCCAAAATTCCAATTGGTTGATACTATGCGCACTGGACGCGGTATTCGGGAGGGTGTACGTTGTTGCGATGTGCGCCACGATTGACTGTTGGCTCTTCCCCTCGGAATCTTCATGCAGCCGCCGGTGGTGGGTCCAGTGTCCCCTGAACCTTAATGATAACGAGGCGCTAAGATTGCACGCCGCAAGGACTTCATATTCCACAGCTTCTGGGTCCAGGAGATGGAGCAGAAGGAAGGATCAAAGAAGTAGATCTACTCTTGAAGAGACAATTCCATTCTCGTCGAACAATGGTTTTCCGCAGGGTCACCTGAAACGGGCGATGCGCATCCAGTGCGAGTCACTTTTACCTTTCAGAAGCAGCTCAATTCGGGTATGTCGAACGGCGGGAAGGTTAATTGAAGTAAAGTTTATTATACATACGGGTAGATAAGATATGTGTATTTCGAAAAAAAGAGGGAACCGCCTCGCCGCATTGAAGGCGCCCGAGTGCACCCACATCGACCTCGAGCACTCCCGGAGTTCAATTTCGAATGCTCCAACAACGCGAGGAAATAAGCTCTCCTACCGAGCCTAAAAAAACATAAACATGCCCCTCTGGGTAACTCGAATACCAAAAATCTACATCCAACTACGCATTTTCAATTCTCGCGGAGTGTCCCAGAGTAGCAGATTAGCCTTTTTCTAGCGGTTGCAGCGGCCATCGTGGCAATCCCAATCCTCGAGCTCGTCATCAAATCGACGTATGCAAACTTCGCCACCGCCTCCTCAAATCCAAAAGGCAAAGCACCTGGGACGAGGCGAGTCCACATGCACCCATGACCACAAGCACACCGAAAAGCTTATTCCCGAAAGGGAACCACAGGCCAGTATTGCTAAAAAGTCAAAAGGGGGGCGACGGGGGGTCGCAGCTAGATCTGAATCGTTATCAGGAAAGAAGGGTACTCATAAAGGCGCTCACTACGAGATCCCTATCAGAAATCACAGTAGTTGATTGCGCAAGCCTTACGAATGGATACGGTATGAGCAACGAGGCACATGAGCACAGGCGGGTGACGTTATCGTGAAGAACCCCCTTGGGGTATCTGTCTTCTTCATCACATTGGACGGACTCCATGTCCGGTCCTCTAAAGAGCTGCGCATGCAAAATGACCATCGAATATCCAAACGGCGCATTTAGGGAAAGCAATCGACACTGTAAGATACAAATAGAAAAGTATACGCGAAATAAAAAGTGGAGTAAACATCATCTCGGTCGTGGTAGTCGGGAAGAACGAGATCGGAAGGCCATACACACCACCTCCAAAAAAGTACCATTCGCACCTGTGTCCTGAGCGCAAAGCAAAAGAGGTAAACACTGTCGATGACAGTAAGAGAAGAACCAGAAGATGCGATCGAGATCGCCAGGAGGCAAAACGTGCGCAAGCCCTCTCAACTCCGTTCCCAGTGACAGATATGAATGGTGGCGCGAGATACACGCTCTTCACTTGCCCTTCCCAACCTCGTCCCCACTGCTACATCTTGTCATTCGAATAGTCCTCTCTTCCACACAGATTGTCCCTCTCGGATCTTTTCGTTCCTTGCGGCCACAAAGCGGCCAGCGTCAACTAAAATCCCGATCCTGGATCAGGCAGCCGACGAGCAGATTACCAATTGTTGCAGATGGGTCCTCTGATATGTTCATACATCCGTAGCCAGACGTCCGTCTTCCAGAAAATCGGGCCGGGACTTCGCGCCATCGTCTTCAAGTTGCAGGTGGTGGTTCCGGTAAAGACGAACGTTGAGAAGCTAAACTTTGAGCAACCAGCTCTTCGAAGCTTGCATTAGGCTTGTTGAATCGTTCCTGTTGCAGAGCGACAAGGATCAAGTCGAAAGAAAGTCCGTCACAAACACTGCAGAGGTACTTCGCAGTGTCTTGATCTGGTGTGGACGAGGATACCGAAAAAACATAAACGATAAGCGAAACGACCACGATGCAAGATGAGTGCATCCACGGAAAGTGAAAATGTCTTCAACGCACCATTCGGTTCAATGGATGAGAGTCCGTCGAGTCGACTTAAATGGACATCTTCGCAGTTCGCGTCGCGGCATACTCCACCGCCGGGAACCTCGTATTGGCATAGAAATTTGCTGGGGTCAATCGACTTAATCAGTGTTGCTTCTCGCAGGGGCTTCAAGTCTGGCAGGGGAATTGAAGGTGGTGAGCTGTCTTTGAGTGAGGACGGCACCCCAGCTAGGTAGGTTGGTAAGCTCAAGCGCAACAAGGGATAAGACGCAAAAAATGAATCGTGAGGCATGGAACTCTCATGCCGCGGCGTAGACATTTCTTGAGCGTGAGGCACGGTGGAAACTTGCGGTACCTGCAGGGACGTCAGCGATTGTTCGGGTGCAAGAGGGGCCTTAAGACCAGGCAGCGGAAGAAGAGAGAGAAGAATGAGGGAGGAAACGTACCTGTGCCGACGAAGACATTGCAATGTCAACGTCGACTGATCCGCTCGACGGAGATAGTCCCTGATCATGCTCAACTGAGGTCATCGGTTCCTGAAGTGCCAATGCCACGTTGGGAGATAGAGAGGAGCGAAGATAATTTGTCAATGAGCAAAGTAAAATGGAAAAGGGGAAGATAATTCTTGCCGCTTTTGTATCCTGCTCTTCTATCGTTTGGTCTGAGTAACAAGGTCGATCAGAAGGTGTTTAGACGGGTCTCGATGGATGAATTGAGACCTTGCAATAGTTGTACCGATGCCTTGCCAACATCGTCTGCATTTGAAATGAGTATGAACCAGGAGGTACCCAATGGGTCGTGCCAACTTACCGACATCTGCTAAAGCAGGTCCAGAATTGGCTACGATAGCGTCTTCGTGAGGATCCACGGCGCGAACACGGGAAGCGACTCACAAGAGGGCGCCATTGGCGAAGTAGAGTTCGAGGCTGGAGCAACAGCAGGGCTGGAGACGGGTGCGATGGTTTCTCGAGCCAGGGGTGCTGATTCATTTACATTCACTGTACCAGCTTTGGCCGCCTGAGATCCGGCGCTTCAGTCGCTTTCCGATTTCAACCAGAAACCACCTACAGCGAGCTTCTTGAGATTCTGCCGTCGCGTTCGTTCGGCGATCAACTGCTTCATTCGTTCGATTTCCCTTTCGGTTTCCTCGAGGGTAGAAGGCGTAGTCGTTCCGGTGGAGGAAGCAGACTTGGGCACGGGTCTAAATCTGTTGGGGGTGGGGGCACCGTTTGATGGGAGCGCGAAGATAACTTTACTGGTCGTCGGACGAGTGGCAGTTTCGTCGTCTTCGTCTGTTTCGCTGTCGCTCAGGTCGATGACACACCTCATGGGGACACTCACGAAACTGGTTGTTCCGGTTTTCCTCCGTGTATGATGGTGATGGGGATGTGGAGTGACGTCGTAACTATTGCTGCGTCCCACGGGTCGGGAACTTCCATCCCAGTCTACAAAGTCGGAGGCTACTGGGCGTTTCGTACCTCGGCGGTTAGGATTTTGATGGGTCGGCGTGCTATCACCGGAACTGCTGTCGGGAGACAATCGCATTGCACTGTCGAATGTAAGTGTCACTGATTCAGTGGACAACGGAGGAGCTTCAAGGGGAGGAGTGGAGTTCGGCTTTCCCTCGGCGAGAGTTGGAGATGGCGGGGAGACGCTGGGCGTTGGACGCTCACTCGATGACTCGGCCAGTGGTGATGGTGATGCAGGGACATGGGGAGATGAAGGAACGACCTCAGCCGCTGCTGGCATGATGCTGTTGAGGAAATCGTCCACAGTTTCTGACGGAACATCGGCAACGACGGGATTGGTATTTGCTTTCTTGGCCTTGCGAGAAGCCTGCACCGCCTTTCTCGCGATGAGTTCCTGACGGCGCAGCATTTCAATATCATGAAGGTCACCCTGAGCAGGAACGGCAGCGACTTGATCGCCGTGCGATGGCTTTCCAGTATCAGGGGTATCAGAAGGGAACGGTGAAGGCTCCTTCAGACTTGCTGGCGAAGATGGATCAGGTTCGATGAAGCTGAAGCTCTTGACGGTCTCGGGATTGTAGGGAAGTAGCCCAGTCATATCAAGGTTGTTAGGAAGTCGAAGGTTGAGTTCCGTGAATGCATAATAAATAAGCTCTCTTGTCAATCCAGCTTCGACGAGGTACTCGGGATCAACTCCCCAACCTAGAAGCTCCAGGAATAAATCTTTGGCGAGGTCATATTTTAATTGGTCCACTAAAGAAAGGGGTTAGAGGAATGATTTAACACCTCGAGAGTGGGGAAACAGTTTTACGCACTTGGTACGTTGGGTCGTACCTGTCCCGTGTGGATAGATCTTGAAGATGTAGAAGCGGTAGGCGGAGACGAGATGCGCTCTGATAGTGGCTTCAAGGATTCAGCCATTGATGGCAAAACCTTGGGCGGGTCCGTAATTCGATCCAGAAGAGAAAGACCTCCAGGAGCTGGCAATGGTTGTTCTGGAGCCGCAGGGGGTTGCTGGGGCGGTAGTTCTGCTGCCGCTTTTGCTGAAAGTCGTTTTGAGGACCCCTCTTCGTCACTGATTTCTCCTTCTTCGCGCATGTGGCTGTCTTGGACTACAGGGGGATCAACATCCATCCAAGACCCTGCTGCTGAAGCGGACTCGTCCTCTCCATAATCCAGTTGCATGCCATCGAGCGTCGGCACAGGAGGCAATGGTCTTGACAAGCCAGGTACAGCAGGCTGGACGGCGGCAGGTTTTCTCCTCTTCGACTTCAAGGTAGACAAGGCAAGAGCTCTGAGGGACGATGCAGACACTGCTGAGGTTTCGGTGGCGGCGGTCATGGCCATCGTTGCTGGGTGCTGGCGCAAGAGGCTGGCTGACGCAGACGTTGTAGGAAGGGGGACAAAAGGGTATGCCCAAGTCGGGCTCCACTGAGTCAAAACATGCGTGGGAACTATGCCAAACCATGTGCTCGCGCACGGACCTCTAGATCTCCTCACAGACGCCTGCCGAGCGCTTACTGGCGTCGAACCGCTTCATATTCTCTTCTCGAATGAGGCGACATGATGCTGCCAGTGGGGATCAGAGGGTTGTGCTTTCTCCTGGTAATTCAAGCTTGAGAGCTGGGACACGGAACGGGCGGATGATGACACCATTTCTTCACTGTCAGCCAGGCTTCCAAGTGACGTCTTCTTTCGACATCTCGTTTCAAGAGTGCCTATTCCAGTCTGCGCCTTTCCCTGCTCGACCTATAGATGCTGTGGGTAGAGTACCGCCAAAGATGGATGTAGCAAGCGAATCAGGTCAGACTGGGCATGTCATAGTTCCCGGCTGCCAATACCGCGTCTCGTCGGCACAGTAAAATCAAGCACTTTAGCGGTGGAGCAGCGTCGAAAAATATGTTCAGTGCTCTGGAAATGTCAGAGCCCAACTTCCCGAGCACAGACGTTCTTCTGAAGAACATGTCGACTCGTGTAGACCAGACTCTAGCCAAGGTCAAGCGACAGGGTTAAAAGGGCGCTCTAGAGGGACCTACTCCGCACCCCTTGCTATCTCAATCACCCAATGCCTGTAGCTCTGATCAAGGAAGCCTTTCCTCCTAAACCCACATTTTCTGTGGACGATATTCCCGACCTATCGGGGAAATTTATCATTTTTACTGGCGCTAACACAGGTACGGTTCTGCTTTCATTCGTCGCCAACGGCTTATATTCAATCCGCATCTCTAGGTGTCGCTGCGAAGTTATGCCCACATTCCAACGTGCAAACTTTACGCCCCAACAGTTTTTACCCATCAGGCTCTTTTTAATCATAACGCCAAAGTTTATATTGCCTGCCGCAGTCAAGAGAAGGGTGAAAGTGCAATTCAAGATCTCAAGAATGAAACTGGGAAGGAGGTGATATTCCTCAAACTCGACTTGGCAAGCCTCAAGGCTGTGAAAGCTGCTGCCGAGGAATTCCTGAGGTCCGTTCTTCCTCGTCTTCATCTCCCCGTTCCTTTCTGAAATGCGATAAATTGGCGTCGGCATGCAGCAAGGAGAGGGAGCTACATGTGCTCTTCAATAACGCGTGAGTCCGCTTCCTACTGCCTCTCATTCGAGATGAAGCTTAATTTTTGTTCGTGGTCTCATGACGCCCCCAGTCGCGGATTTAACGGTCGACGGATACGATCTCCAATTTGGCACCAACACTCTCGGTGGGTCGTTCATTAACCTACGGAACATTACAAAGGCCAGAGCCAACATCCGTTCGACGTACCAGGACATTTCTACTTCACCAAGCTCCTCCTTCCAGCGCTGTTGGAGGGCGTCAAATCTAGCCCAGACAGCACCGCTCGAGTGGTCAACACTTCGTCCTCTTCATCCTTGCTTGGCAAAATCAATTCCGATACCTTGAAGGACAGTCCTGAACGACGCAGGTCTACACCCAGGCAGCTCTATTCACAAAGCAAGCTGGTGAGTTTGAAATCTTCACATCATGCGAACATACCGCGTTCTGAGATACCTGTTTATTTAGGGTAATGCTATATTCGCGAAGGAGTTGGCTCGCAGGTATGGAGATCAAGGGATAGTCTCCACGGACCTAAACCCAGGCAACTTGGCTTCGGACCTCGGGAGGCATCTCGGGCGAATTGAACACAAAGTTGTCGTTCGTCTTGCCTTTCATTATTTGTTAGATTTGCTCTAAAGATCTTTCTAGTCCATGATGCTGTATCCAGTACCGATGGGTGCGTTGACCCAACTTTGGGCCGGAACCACTCAGGAAGGCGCAACATTAAATGGCAAAGTATGTGATGCCCTATTTTCCATCTGAAGGATGTCTCAATAACAAACTCATATCATATGCACCAGTACTTGATACCTTGGGCGCGTATTGGCACAGGAAATCCAGTTCTTAACGATGAGAAACTCGGCGCAGACCTTTGGAAGTGGTTTGAAGACCAAGTTGCAAACATCTGATCTCTTTGACTCTCCTTCACTACTTCGTAATTTCAGCCGCCTGTCCAATCTCCATCCTGATTATTCACCAACCTTTAGAGTATGCTTTTGTAAACGTCAATTCATTTGTGGAAATTGAGTTACTGTAGCAAGCCAACCTCGCCACCAACTTCCTGCATGTCCCCCACCGTCTTCTGCGGCTGCGGTGCGTATGGGACAGTTTTTACCGCCAAGCCCATACTTGTCTGAAGGTTATGTAAACCATATCAGAAACGACTTGTTGGGAACGGATGAGATGCTCACCACGGTCAAGATGACACACAACCCCGACCCCCGACATGACGTTCGTCTTTACCCTGGTTGTGCTGCGTCATTTACATGTGTTTCAAACAATGCCTACTCCAGCCTGCATCTCTCTGTACTGGCTTTACTGGAGGCGACGTCACTCTACACGATGCTGCGGGCATAGCATGGCGCCGGGATGGGCTGACCAACCGAATGATCAGCCATGTAATGATTTTCCCGGCTGCCATAACGTGTCTCGCCGGCATAGTCTAGGCACAGTAATCCTGACACCTCAGTGAAGTGGAGGACAATTTCACACAGCCAGAGTTCTGCAAATGTAAGAGTACGGCTTGCCGAACGCGTAGGTTCTTCTGAAGTTGAAGAAGCCGGCTCGCGTGAACTAGACTCAAGCCAAGGTCAAGCGACAGGTTTAAAAGGGGCGTTCTGAAGAGTCTGGTCTTCACACCCCCACTCTTGCTATCTCACTCACCTCGTTCTCATGTTGCTTATTGACCTGTTCAGGGAAGGCTTTCCCCCAAAATCCACATTTTCTGTGGACGATATTCCCGACCTTTCTGGGAAAGTTATCATCGTCACCGGCGCTAATACAGGTGCGTCCCTATCCTTATTCGTTCGGCGCCAACGACTTATACCTAATCCTCATTTTATAGGTGTCGGAAAAGAGACCGCAAAGGTATGCCTGAATTCCAATGTGCAAACTCCACGCCTCGATTAAATTCGACTCCCCGACAGGCTCTTTTGAACCACAACGCCAAAGTCTATATTGCCGCCCGCAGTCAAGAGAAAACTGAAAAGGCAATCCAGGACCTCAAGAACGAGACTGGAAAGGAGGCAATCTTCCTCAAGCTCGACTTGGCAAGCCTCAATGCTATCAAAGCTGCTGCAGAGGAATTTTTAAGGTTCGTTCTTCGTCACCTTTCTACCTTAGCACCTTCTCTGACCTGCCATGGCCGCTTCGTGCAGCAAGGAGACGGAATTGCACGTCCTCTTCAATAATGCGTAAGTCAGCTTCCTATTAGCTCTCATCTGGTATCAAAATATCAAATTTCCTGTCTTCTGCAGAGGTGTTATGGTGCCCCCCATAGATGATTTGACGGCCGACGGATATGACCTTCAGTTTGGAACTAATACTCTCGGTAAGCCGCCCGATATATCATTATAAAGGACCATAGCTAAATCATAGTCGATGTTTCAGGGCATTTCTACTTCACCAAGCTCCTCCTCCCCGCACTGTTGAAGGGTGCGAAGTCCAGCCCAGATGGTACCGCCCGAGTAGTGAACACTTCGTCCTCCGCATCCCTATTTGCTAGCAAGATCAATTTCGATACCTTGAAGGATAGTCCTGCACGCCGGAAGTCTGGACCCAACCGGCTTTATATGCAGAGCAAGCTGGTGAGTTTGGCCTCTTCACATCATACCAATACACCGCATTCCAATACACTTATCCATTCAGGGTAACGCCATTTTCGCGAAGGAGTTGGCTCGCAGGTACGGAGACCAAGGAATAGTCTCCACAGGCCTAAACCCAGGCAATTTATCTTCGGACCTCCAAAGACATCTCGGGCGGATTGAAACCAAGCTCGTCGTTCGTCTTTCCTTCTATCGTTTGTTAGACTTGCTCTAAAGGGTTTTCTAGGGCTTGCTGCTTCATCCAACACCAATGGGTGCATTGACCCAACTCTGGGCGGGGACCACTCAAGAAGGCGCGACATTGAACGGCAAGGTACGTGTTATTCCACTTTCGGTCGAAAGTATATCTCAATAATAAACTAATGTGCACCAGTATTTGATACCTTGGGCGCGTATCGGCACGGGAAATCCAGTGATTCAGGACGAGAAAGTTGGGGCTGACCTTTGGAAGTGGTTTGAAGACCAGGTCGCAAACATCTGAACTCCTTGGCTCTCCTTTGTTACTTAGTATCTTCAGTCATCTCTTCAGTTTCAGTTTCAGCTTCCCTTGTACGTTGCCATTGCCTCCGTCGGAGCAGCAGCTGGCTCCAAGATACCATCCTGCCACGATCACGATCAAGCCATCGACGATACCTATTCATCCTGATTGTTCACCAGCCTGTAGAATATATTAGTGCAAATATTAATCCGTTTGTAGACTTTGAGTTACTCACAGCTACCCAACCTCCTGCAAGTCCCCCAACCATCTTCCGCTTCGGCGGCTGCAATGCATTTGGCGCAGTCTTCACTAATCAAGCCCATCATTGTAATAAGGGATATACTATTGGACGGTTGAAATGGTAAACCATATCAGAATCGGACCGAGAAGAGATATGTAACAGCAAGCGAGGAGAAGGCTCATCCCGGTCAAGATGACACTCAAGCCCGACATGCATATGACGTTCATCTTGGCCCTACTTTGTGATGCGTTCGTCTTCTTGAGCGTTAGCATCGATGTCGCCTTTGTGCTTTCCTTCTTCGATATCAGGGATGATTTTCTCATTTACATCCGAAGGATGACTCTCAGCGATGGTGGCCTTCGGTCGAAAAAATCAATCGGCTTCCACGATCGTTGAAGGAGTCCAGAAAAACTCAGCGTAGACCTTCGGGAGTGGTTCGAAGGCCAGGTTGCGAATACCCCGACTCCCTCACTACTTCGGATTTTCAGTCGCCTATTCAATATTTAATCTCCATCATGATTGTTCACCAACCTGTAGAGTAGATATCAATTCATTTGTGGAAGTTGAATAACTACAGCAACCCAACCTCACCACCAACTTCCTGCAAGTCCCCCACCCTTCTGCAGCTGCGGTGCATATGGCACAGTTTGTATCGGCAAGCCCATAATTGTCCTACCGTTCGAAGGTTATGTCAACCATATCAGAAACCATTTGTTGGGATGGGACGAAATGCGCATCACGGTCAAGATGACACTCGACCCCGACCCCTGACATGACGTTCATCTTTCCCTGTTGGTGCTGTATCATTTACATGCTGTTTCAAACAATGCCTATTCCAACCTGCATCTTTCCGTAATGGCTCTACTCGATACGACGTCACTCTGCAGAATGCTGCGGACATGTCATGATCTTCCCGGTTGCCCAAAACGAGTCTCGGCGGCACAGTCAAGGCACAGTAGATTCTGGCATCTCGGTGGAGTGGAGAACAGATTTCAGACACAGCCAGAGTTCGGGAAATGTAAGAGCGCAGCTTGCCGAACGCATACGCTCTTCTGAAGTTGAATAGGCCGAATCGCATGTACTGCCAGTAGACCCTAGCCAAAAGTCAAGCGATAGGTTTAAAAGGAGCGTTCTGAAGAGTCTGGTCTTCACAACCCACTCTTGATAACTCATTCACATCATGCCACCTCTTTCGCTGATCAAGGAAGCCTTTCCCCCCAAACCCACATTTTCTGTGGACGATATCCCTGACCTTTCGGGGAAAGTTATCATCGTCACCGGCGCTAATACAGGTGCGCTTCTACCCTGATTCGACGCCAACGACTTGTAACTGATCCTCAATTTTCAGGTGTCGGTAAAGAGACCGCAAAGGTATGCCTACATTGCAACGCGCAAACTCCACGCTTCGATTAAATTCGACTCCCTGACAGGCTCTTTTGAATCACAACGCCAAAGTCTATATCGCCACCCGCAGTCAAGAGAAGACTGAAAAGGCAATCCAGGACCTCAAGAATGAGACTGGAAAGGAGGCAATCTTTCTCAAGCTCGATTTGGCAAACCTCAAGTCTAGCAAAGCTGCTGCAGAGGAATATCTGAGGTTCGTTCTTCCTCATCCTTAAAATGCTCCCGCACCTTTTCTGACCTGCAATTGCTGCTGCGTGCAGCAAGGAGACGGAATTACACGTCCTCTTCAATAACGCGTAAGTCAGCTTCCAATCAGCTCTCACTCGACATCAAATATAAATTTTGTGTGTCTTCTGCAGAGGTGTTATGGCGCCACCCATGGATGATCTGACGGCCGACGGATATGATCTTCAATTTGGGACCAATACTCTCGGTAAGCTACCCTATATATCCTTATAAAAGGCCATGACTGACGCATAGCCGATACATTAGGGCATTTCTACTTCACCAAGCTCCTCCTCCCTGCACTGTTGAAGGGCGCGAAGTCGAGCCCCGATGGTACCGCCCGAGTGGTGAACACTTCGTCCTCCGCTTCCCTAATGGCTAGCAAAATCAATTTCGATACCTTGAAGGATAGTCCTGCACGCCGGAAGTCTGGACCCAACCAGCTTTATGCGCAGAGCAAGCTGGTGAGTTTGGGTTCTTAACAGTTTGCGAACATACCGCGTTCTAATACACCTGTGTGTTCAGGGTAATGCCATTTTCGCGAAGGAGTTGGCTCGCAGGTACGGAGACCAGGGAATAGTCTCTACGGGCCTAAACCCAGGCAATTTGACCTCGGACCTCCAAAGACATCTTGGGCGAATTGAAACCAAAGTCGTCGTTAGTCTTTCCTCCTATCGTTTGTCAGACTTGCTCTAAAGGTTTTTCTAGGGCTTGCTGCTTCATCCAACGCCAATGGGTGCGTTGACCCAACTCTGGGCGGGGACCACTCAAGAAGGCGCAACATTGAACGGCAAAGTACGTGTTATTCTTCTTCCCGTTCAAAAGATATCTCAATAACAAATTAATGCGCACTAGTATTTGATACCTTGGGCGCGTGTCGGCACAGGAAATCCGGTGATTCAGGACGAGAAAGCCGGCGCAGACCTTTGGAAGTGGTTTGAAGACCAGGTCGCGGACATCTGAACCCTTTAACTTTCTTTCGCTACTTCGTAACCCCAGTCACTTCTTCGGTTTCAGTTTCAGCTTCCCTCGTACGCTGCGCTTGCCTCCGTCGGAGCAGCCAGCGTCCAAGATACCATCCTGCCACGATCACGATAAAGCCTCCGACGATACCTATGCCTATCCATCCTGATTGTTCACCAGCCTGTAGAGTCTATTAGAAGATATTAATTTATTTGTAGATTTTGAGTTACTTACGGCTGCCCAACCTCGCCACCAACTTCCTGCAAGTCCCCCGCCATCTTCTGCTTCAGCGGCTGCAACGCATTTGGCGCAGTTTTCACCGATCAAGCCCATAATTGTAATAAGGGATATGCTGTTGGACGATTAATCCGTTAAACCATATCAAAATCGAACCGCAGAAAAGAGATAGATACCAGAAAGCGAGGAGAATGCTCATCACAGTCAAGACGATACTCAAACCGGACATGACGTTCATCTTGGCCCTACTTTGCGCTGCAATGTGTTCGTCGTCTTGTGCTTCGACTACGTTAGTGTCGATGTCGCCCTTGGGCTTTCCTTCTTCGACATCAGGTATGACTTTCTCCTTGATATCTGAAGGGACCTCGTCGGTCTGGGTTTCGGCAGCAGTGGCCTTCGGTCGGAATTCGATCAGCTTCCACGATCGTTGAGGGAACCCGGTGTATGAGTATAACATGATCACCGAGTCCACTGAGTCCAGCAGGGTCATTGCTGCGGTAAACAGTAGCTTGAGATCTGTAAGTTCGCTGAATTGTTTCGCCGTATGTGAGAGAGACGTACAGGCAGTATTACAATGTGCGACGGAGGGATGGCACTTCCATCGGTCGAGTTCCGCTTGGCCACTGCAGATATGCCGAGTAGAGCAATCGAAGACGCGGTATCGAATCCTGCAAAAATACACCATTATCCGCTTAGTATTGTTATTTGACTGCGAATGGTGAGAAAAATACCGAATCCAAAGAGGACACCGACGGGGTACATCTAAGGCGAGCACATCAGACGCAGTTCCAAATGAAAACGAATATTGACTTCACCGTACCTTCCATGGCCGGTTAACGAAGGTCACGACGGGACCAAGAATTCGCATCATTATTGTTCGATTCGCCTTTTCATCGTATTCCTCTGGGTCTTGTTGACCGGGGGATAGAGCGTTAGCTTCAGCACGAGCCTTGTCCTAACTCCAAGTGAGCAGCTGGAGTGCCAGAGAGTTTAAATACCAACCCGTCTCCTGCGTTTGATGATCCTCCACAGGATTATGGTGTTCGCTACCCCAACGATGAAGAGGAAGGAGCCACTCACGGCAGCACCTAATTTTCACACATAGTTTGATATTTCATGATAAAACGAGGGGAGAAGGTTGCACACCGACAATTCCTCCAACTTCACCGACCCCACTCATCCTGTCGTAGACATCGGTTGAGACTGCGATGGCGATTGTCTTCCAAGCACATGAACAGCTGTTCGAGAAGCAGGGTAAAAGGACATACCACCACAAGGACTATCGTACTATGCCCAAGGGAGAAAAACAGTCCGCAAGTGACAGGTAACTGTCCAAGATTAATTAGACCTCTGGTCGCATTGTCGATCGCACTGCTTTCTGTCAGTCAATTGCTACGGTAAACAAGAAATGGTCAGCACGGGTCAAACAAGCAAGAGCTATCCGTTTGCTTACCCTGATCTCCAATTCAAGTCTCCCACCTGATATGATCGGCATCCAAAGCTGCGAGCGATATCCCAATTAGCGCTCACGCGAGCCGACGATTGTTTAGCTGAGCATACCATGTCGCAATCCGAGGGTCTTTTGGGATAGATCAGCTCAGCAGGCATGGCTGTGGAAAGGATAATATCATTTACGAACCCAAGCAAGCAGCGCCAAGCTGAGAATAGATCGAGTCTCTGCCTTCCGTGCAAAAAGGATAGCGGCTACTGCCCAACAGATCCCGTTAGCCAAAAGCCTGGACAAACAGGTGAGTCATTGGCAATCTAAAAATCAGACAAATGACTTACTCTGCTAGTAAAAGCAGGGCAGAGCGTCCCAGCAGCGTCAGACGTATTGGCATGTCAAAAAGGAAGGGATGGGTCCGTTCCCATTTTCTCTGGGAAGGTACTTCACCGAAACTCAAGCACAGAGATAAGATAAGAAGAGCAGCCGCGCATAATGATGCTTAGTCAGCGCAGTTTCTGCCCGAGACGGCATTTCGGACAAGCAATGCTTGACCTCGTCACTCCGTGATGGTCTGAGGTAATTGACCGGTGATGCTCTGCTTAAAACGCTGACCAAGGGAGTGTTCATCCTCGGGTTCTGGACATAGCATCCCTACTGCTTCTTTCACTCATGCAGCCATCTTCGATATACCACGAGTATGTTTCCAGCCCATTGACGACGACGACGAGCACGCTAACGATGCCGATGATTACAGGCTCTTTCTGGGCGCTCACGACGCCTTCCGCGTCATAGTACCACACGAAAGGGATAGGATTCCTATAACAAGATATACGTGGTGGATTCCCCTCGTGTGCTACATTCCCTTCGTCTTCCTGGCATTCCTCGCACGACGGCCAGATACATACCTTATCCGTCTTCTACTACTACCCACCGTCATTTGCGCAATCCTCGTGGCAGCGTACAGATACACCTGGACGCAGGTAGAGCTCAACGTGTACAACTGGGGGCAATGTGAGCGAGCCAAGCGTCTCAGGTGTCGCCGTGCTCCACTAACGCACCAACAGGCTTGTTTGCCGCGGTCGCCATCGCCAAGGCGCTGGAGTACGCCTTCAATCCGGAAGGGATGCTCAAAGTAGGAGAGAGTCGCCCAGGCGTCTACAAGGGCAAGGCAAAAGGCATCTCAAACGGGTATGCCAACGGAAATGGCCACTCAAACGGCTATGCCAACGGAAACGGCCACTCAAACGGCCATGCCAACGGAAACGGGTATGCAAACGGTGGACCCGTCGAATCAGAGCCAGAAGGCCTCTCGACCTGGTGGTACGACGCATTCGAGCTGGCGCACACGATGCGTGGCTTGAAATGGAAATTTGGACAAGGTGTTCACATCCCACCCCCCGATAGACCTTTGGAGCGCGGTCCATTCCTGAGAGCGACGGCTATTTCATTCATCCAGAACTTCATCTTGCTTGACGTCTTGGAATCCTTGGTGAAGCTCTTCCCAGGCGTTGGGACTCCAATCGGGGGCTCAATCTTCTATTCTCAACTTTCCGTCCCTCTACGCTATCTCGTTTCGACATTGATCCATGTCGTGACGGGTGCAGCCCTCCTTTCAGGGTTCGGTATGGTATACGACCTCATCACCCTCTTCGCAGTGGGGGTCATGGACGGCTCACCCCGGTCCTGGCCTCCCGTAATGGACAACCCCTGGATCTCCGAGTCGATGCACGAATTCTGGGCCAAACGTTGGCACCAACTCTTACGACAAACATTCCTCGTATTTGGTGGTTACCCAGGACGTTGGCTCGGGGGTTCGATGGGAATGGTGTTCGGAACATTCCTTGCATCAGGTTTGTTCCATGAATGTGCGATGTATTCCATGAAGAGGGGATACGATCATAGCGCAACCATCTTCTTCGCTGCCCAGGGTCCCGTTCTCGTGTTGGAGAGGTTCTGGCGACGGGCAACTGGTAGGAGGGTAGGTGGATGGCCGGGCCGTCTTTGGGTGTATTTCATCATGTTTGTTGCTGCACAGCCTATGGGTATGTCCCGATACTCCTCTCTCTTCCGATCGCTGTACTAATCCACGGCTTAGTGAACGCATGGCATCGCCGTGGTTTGGGAGGAGGCATGGTTATCCCACCGTTCTTGAGTCCATTTAGAATCTTTGTTTTACCCACTGTACAGCATTTCCTAGATTCCCTGCGGTAACCGCTGTATTTATTCACTGTATCACCACCTTGTAGAGTATTTTAGCATTGTTTGATAATACACCCAGCACATATCACACTCCAGGAGGTGCAAAGAGGAAGCGCACAGTCCCTTCATTCTTGCCAACCAGGTTTGTATCTTCGGCTTTGTAGAGGGCGCTTGGGTCACTATTTCCGAGGGGTTGTCGTTTCCGCGGAGGTAGCTCCGTTTCCCGCATTGCTATTTTCAATCGAATGAGCTGCTCGGATTTCCAAGGAGACTGAACGATCTGGTTTGGGCGACTGTGCGTTGAATGCGGGTGCGGAGATGAAGGGGTGCTCGGAGATGTTTTGGCAGACGGGTTCTCAGAGAATTGGATGAGGAGATCAATGACTGTGTGCGCAATATCTGAGGTCTTGTGTCAATTGCTGTTAGACGCAAATGATGTGACATGGTAAATACCTTCCAGATCCTCAGCTTGAGATTGAAATTGCTCCTCCCAATCGCCATGTCTGTTCAGCATTCTCGCCAGTTCGGTTGGGCTTTGTTGAACTGGCGTTCCCTGCTCGAGTGGAAGCTCGAATGCAGACAAAAGCGCTGCGACGTATAGACTACCAAGGGCGATGGTATGGGGTGGGTATTGCAAGGGTAATAAGGTTCGATGGCTGAAAAAAGTTTTGAGCGCGTGTTCTTTGGTCCAAGACTCGAAGAGTCAACGTACCAGTCTGAAGCTATCCTCCAGCCGAATTGAATCAACGCTTTACTAACTAGTCCCAGACGTCAGAGTCAGTCATAACGCGTAGAGAATAGAAAGTACCTCTCAGCGCTCTACCCATCTTGATCACGTAGGGAAATGGGAGCTTCGCGGTGAAGTTGAAGCAGATCGTTTCCAGTATTAGACGTTCGATGGCCAACAGACGTTGTCGGTCACTTTCTACAAGCTGTGATTTGGTTTGATAGGTTGGGGTTATCAAGGGCCAAGAAGAAAGACTACTATACCTGGGGATCCAATGTGTCAATGTCTACTTCACCCCCGGGATGCTTGGATCGTGCAGCCAGCTCGGGATTCTTGATGCCGTAGGATACAGCGAGCAGCTCTCGAGGTTTCTTAAGCGTGTCATGCATCTTCGTAGACACAAACAGCGCTGCAAGACACACATCCTGGTTGGATAACGCGTTAGCTTGGCGAAAGTACAGACAAAATGACGGGGCACATACGGTATAGGCAAAGTCCTTCCGAGGGAAGAAGAGGTGGAATCTGTGGTATAGACTTTGTGCTGACGCTACTGTTCGACGTGGGCTGCACGCGCAATCAGATACGAGGCCTGAGATATTCATATATAACTGCTCACAATCCTATTCTTGCCCCCATGGCCTCAAGGAAAGAGCAAGCATTCTGCCTTGTCTTTTCCTCCTGAGTTGCAGAAAGCTTCCCTCGCTGCTTCTCAGACAAGAGTTCCACCTCTGCGGGGGTGAAGTATGGATGGTGAAACCGAGAGGTCGACGCGGGCTGGTTACTAGCGGGAGATTGGCGGCCTGACTGCATGTTACGTCTTTGCGGTTGACCGTCAGGCTTGAGACCAGGACCAGTGATCATTTGGTCGGCAACCTTTTTTGATGGCCGATGTGTACCCGGGCCGCCCGTGGGGGCGCGCGCCCTTTTGCCCGAACGCCTTGCAGCAGTGAGAGCGGTGAGCACGACCTATCTCGACTCCACGTTGGACAACGCACCCTTTCTGCTTCCATTAGCGCGCTCAATTTAAATGCCAGATCCAGGGATGATAGCTCCAGCATCCGTCAGAGTTCCAAGAGGCTCGCGACTCGGAGCGTATAGTGGGAACTGCAGGAAACCAACACTCGAACTCCATTCGCAACATAACCGACGCGCCCGTTACAGCATGGAACAACTTTACTGATCGCATTCGTCCACTATATAAATCGCTCCTTGTTGCTGCTCAACCAGGTATCAAATGTCGACTCTTCCTACATCCTGGTCGCCTCTTGGGTATCCGTTCACTGGTACTCTTTTCGGACTACTAGATCTAAAGTAGGTCACAAGTTACTGAAGACTCGTCACCTTGACCAATCCGTATTCGCTAGCTAGATGCCATTCCGACCGTTGGCTCGGATGCCTACATCCTTTCGTACTTTTCCGCGTTGAAGTACCTTATTGCTGGTCACAAAATGATTGAGGCTGGCTATGAAAAGGTGCGCGCGCCCTTCGATCAATACCGCGCCAATTATTCTGACTCTAGCGGACAAAATAGTATAAAGGGGGTGTATTCAAGGTGCCCACCTTCGAGACTTCCTCGGGATGGTTAGTCGTTGCCGCCGGACAGGATGTTGCCAATGAGATTAGGAAGGCCTCGGAGGATCATTTCGACGCGACACAGACAGTCATAGATGTAAGTCATACTAACGCTCACCCTCTGGCTACGAGAGGTTCTCATTCTTTCCTATTATGACTAAAAACAGCTGCTCCAAATGGACCACACTTTCGGCGAGGATGTTTGCAAGGCCGAAACATATCATATCGATGTTACCAGAAGGCAGTTAACAAAAAACATCGAGACTCTTTTCCCAGAGATTTTCGACGAATTGCAAACCGCCTTCAACGATCACTTACCGCAGACAGAAGGTTCGTTCCATCTGACATCCGTGGTCTCTACACATGACACTCACAGTGGAGCTGCAGATTGGGTCAGCTACCCTACAATGGATACCTTCGTACATGTCATTTGCAGGATAAGCAACCGCTTCTTTTTTCCAGATCTGCCACTGTGTAAAGTATTTCTATCATCCTCACCGCATTGGAGGGCTGACATTTGCTCAGGTCGTAATGAAGAATTCTTGAAACTTCAGGAAGGCTTTACAACCCAAGTTTTCCTTGCGGCAACGGCTATCTCACTGGTTCCTGAACCATTGCGACCGTACGATACGCTGCCCTCGAACACTATCTCTTAACTGACGGTCATGCCCATCTACACAGGCTGTTTGGTAGCTTACTTTCGAGAGTACCTCGTGCCACCAGGATCCTCAAAGATATGTTCGGAGCAACCCTTCAAGAACGGATTCAGAAGGATGACGAACTGGGCAAAGACTGGGAAGGGAGGCCTGTATGTTCTCATCCCAAGTCTACCTTGATGCAGAGCTGTTGACACCGAATATTCGCAGAACGATCTGATTTCCTGGCTTTTAGAGTCTGTGCCAGAGAAGCAACGTAACATCGATGATTTGATCACCAGGATTATGTTCTTAGAGTTTGGTGCTCTGCACACAACAACGATTGTAAGTCCCGTTTTCCAAACTCTTCCATCTCACTCACATCTGACCTAACATAAAACGCAGACCATCTCAGATGCTCTCTTTAACCTTTCAGTCCACCGAGAGCATATCGGGCCTCTCAGAGCAGAAGCAGAGGAAGCCATCGCCCAGTATGGCTGGTCTCGGGAAGCTTGCAACAAATTGGTCAAACTCGACAGTTTCATGAAAGAGTCTAGCCGACTAGCGGGGCTTAATTCGGGTGAGCCTTTCCTCTGGGTTCCTGCAGTTTCCCTTCTCATAGCTAATGGCATGCGTTTAGTATATTTGATTCGCAAAGTTCAAAAAGACTTTACCTTCTCCAATGGTGTCACTGTCCCTGCAGGATATACAGTTGGCTGTGTCAGTCATGCAGCTCAGCATGATTCGGTATGTCATCGTGCATAACTACTACCTTACATCTTCTCAATCAAGACTGGCATGACAGTCCCTTTACGACAACTCAGGCGAATTCGACGGCTTTAGGTTTTGCAAGACCGAAGCTGATGTCAACTCGACCAAATCAATGACCAACCCTGACCCTAAATTCTTCTTGTTTGGGTCAGGTCGCCACATGTGGTATGTCCGCGGTGTCGTGCACTCTGTCCCTTTCACCGTGCTCAGAACCATTTTTAGTCCTGGCCGCTACTTCGCAGTTGCAGAGATCAAAACCCTGCTGGCTTATATACTCATGAACTACGACTTCAGACTTCCAGACGATAGCAAGATCATTCCAGAAGGGCAGTGGTTCAGCAGTCAACGATCTGCCCACACCACTGCGAAAATTCAGCTCCGTAAACGGAGGACTTGATTGCGACGGTTTGAATGCCGGTGAACATCTCCGTGTTATCAAACAGATTCTCGATCCAACTCCATCCGGTACCGCACTATTCGTCTTCTATCAAACCTAAAACCCCTTTCAATCGTTCCTTTACACCCTTTCCATCCCTGTCATCCAAATCCCACTCTAAAAACCTTTTGCAGACGGCCTCAGCGTCCCTTAGGTCCTGTTCCTCCGCTTCCGTCATCTCCTCGTCCAGTAGTTGTACGATTTCGTGGTTTGACAATAATTTGCTGCGATGATTTGTCAAACTTTAGATCCTATTCAGCAAAGGGTGCTCGGCAGCCTACCTGACGTGTTGTGCTCTCTCTACAACGCGCGCTGGTACACCAAATATGGCAGCACACTGAGCTGCATGAGAGTCCAGTGACAGCCCTTTAGCCACCCTTGTGTACATTTGTTAATCTCGAGTTGAACTCAAATTTCAAGTGCGCTCACCGATATAAATATGTGATCTTCTCTTTGAAGGGGCCCTGCAACACCCCACTAGCCTCACTGGGCCTTTCATACTCGCTTCCGTCGATAGTGGAAGGTGCGACTGCAGTGAACATCACCTGCATATGGCAAAATGTTATTGGCAAGCTGTCGGCGTCGAATATATCTCTGCTGAAGACGTCATGGAAATGTGTGGCCACAAGTATCTTCGGACATTGTGGTCCTCGGTGCAGGAGGTGTTGTAAGACGCCGCAAAATAGTCCAGCGCCATCTGTAAAAACGAGTTCAGGAGAAAGGGATGGTATATTTCGTGTGAATTGTACCCGTGGAAAGTGTGCCTTTCCCGAACTCGTCGAGGACTATTAGAGAACGCGAAGTACAGTTCCTGAGAGCCAGGGAAACTTGATTGAGGTCAATCATGAAAGCCGATTGCGCCTGTACAGAAGTAGGTGGTTATTTCGAGTGTTCAAGTTTTGGTGTGCACACACCTTCGAAACCGACTCTCGCGTCGACACCCGAGTGAAGACTTGGTAGGGTCAGTGTATTTTCCAAATACCATAGCGAGTGCTGTGCGGGACGTCACCTTTATCGACTATTCCCAGAGTAGCCGATTCCGCTGGAACGAAGCTACAGTATGGTCAAGTTCCTGTCGAAGCGTGTTGCGTTGTTCATCTCACCAGCCAATCTGGATTCAAGTCTCATCAGGAAGAATGAGAAGAAATGAAATTCAAGTACCAACCTGGGCCATAATCTGAATCAAAGCAATCTAAGAAGCCGAGGCCATGTCAGTCAAAAGAATTGACATAGCTGTAGTGTTCCGTTTACCTGCTTCATGTACACACTCTAGCCGAATCGACATTAACGAGATATCGAGACAGAGGTGCAGAATGTACCTTCCCACAAGCGTTAGCTCCAGTACACAGCAGCACGCTATTCCACTCGTCTTCCGACTCGTCAGGGTAGTCCGGAGAGGCGCCGATGCCAGCGCCTCCAAGGACGCGCGCATCGTTTGCAACAAAAGCGTCGAGGATGAGCTCATGCAAAGGATGCCTCGCCACTTTGGTAAATAGAATTCGGAATTCGGTCACAGCAATGCCACACTTACCTTCCCCTCACGATATCAATTATGTTCTCCTCAACCATATCCGGTCGGACGTAGTCGTTCATCATGGACGCTTGGGCGAAAGATAACAGACAATCCAGCTCAGCGCATACCTCGCACGCTTTCAGCATGGCTTCTGAGCAGGTTAGTACATCCTCCAACAGGGTTTGAACTATTTCGAGTTCCCTATCCACAATCATCGAATGCAGATCTCCGACGTATCTATCCATATCTGGTTGCGCAAGAATGGGGAATCGTGCGCCAAAAAAGAAACGACAAACCAACTTACCGTGCATTTCTTGGGACTTGAAGTATACATGATGGCTGTAAAGTGCATTCATCAGATAGGACGCCATCCCGAGTAAGATAAAGAAGAGCTTTACTCTAAAAGAAACTGCCAAACGTGAGCAGATGTTCGATGGACAAAGGGCCACGGATCTCCTACCTGAACTGTCCACCCGTCGACCGCTTCGACACCTTGTAGACTCTGCCATTCTTCACGCATCGGAACACAGATAAGATAACCTGCCGCGCACGGTACGATCAGCTTTCGTCTCGCTTATGCTAGGCAGGGGACCGCGTGAACTGACCGAGCTGAGGAAAGTATACAACGTTCAAGTTCGTTGAAATATCTGAATCTGATGGGATCGTTTGGGAGACTTGCTCTGCGACCATAGACTAGATGAAGATAACTCTCTATGAACAAAGTGCCACGAGACTGAAAAGTGGTGCGAATTTACCAGGACTGAGTCGATGCCATGGTATGTATGCTTCCTGTTATCGAGCTCCTCGTCAACGTGGGGCCTCACGCAGATTCGATCTGCATTGCTCGACTCTTCCCAATCTATCTGAACCAATATTCAGTAATGTACACCGCAAGGATGGACCGCTGAACACGTACAATGTCGTTCACCTTGATCCCACTGTCTTTGAAAGTGGCCACGTCCAAAGCATCCTCGAGCTTATAGTGCGAATGCTATCAGAATCCCGGCGAAATGCGAGATGTAACATCCCCGGCTTGCCTTGCTAATAATTGGTATTTTATGGGAACCATGCAGGTCGCCCAGTGCGTCGCATAGCATTGTGGTGTGGAATGCAAACTAAGAAATAAAATGAGTTCAAATGCACTTCGAGACAAGGTTGTTCGTAGCCTACCTTCACAAACCCTTGCCAATCACTCAGTTTTGCGCGGCCTGACTCGAGAGCTTTGAGTATCTTTGGCATATTCTTGATCCCTTTCAAATGTCCGTGCATCAGATTAGTAGTCGCAACGTTTTCCGCACGACTGAAGCAGGCTACGGCATCATGCCTCTCGCTGATAGTATGCAAGGAGAGTGAAGGTCGTAAGAGCCATGTTCTTAGCAGGGAGCGTCCCAGTCTAGTCGCCGTGTTATTCAGGATCCCTGAGAGAGGTTTCAAGCGAGGTGAGTCGAGACTTGAAAAGGGAGTACTTTGACACACCGAACAGTGATAAACCCTCCTTAGTCTTGTCAGAATGCACGGATGCATGGGACTCCGGTTCAAATACTTGCAAGGAACTGCATAGGTTCGTTAAGAATAAGTCCACGGGAATCTACCAAAAGAAGACCCACAGCAAAGCATCAGCGTTGATATGCATAACTTGGTCCCTGAAATCTCAGTTCAGCGAGTTCATAAATACGTCTGGAGATAGATTAACGTGCAGTGACAGAATATGAATATCCCTGACATCCAAGCCAGGAATTCCATCATCATCGTAGTCACTGGCAGCGCGTTCACGAACGAGATGATCAAGCAAAGCGCCAATGCTCGCCATCTACAGATACCCATGTCAGGGGTATTCTTCCCACTCAACAAGAGGATAACTCACGCAGTAAGGAGACCCTTCAGCGTTCGCAAAATTAGCCAGCCTCGTGACCGCGTTCCATCTTTGGACGTTGGGGTCGCCGGTTCCTCGAGCGGCTTGTCTCTTCTGCATGAATTCATACGCGTTTCGTGACCGAGTATCAATGTCATCGTCATCTAACGTTGAGCTAGAAGCATCGTCCATCATGCTCATGTCATCAAAGCCGCAAGGCAGCTCGCTGAGACGCGTGAGGGAGATGAGCCGCTCTCTCCCGCGTTTGGCATTAAATTCCTTGAAAGGGCGGATCTGGAACAGACCACCAGCACTGTCCACTGCAATCCTCGAGCGGTCCTCGTGTGAGTGCATGCGTCGATCCATTTGAAGGGATTGAGGGCCCACCGTGGTCTCGAACGACGTCTATGAAGTCGTCCTCTGACTTGGAGCTTGTCAGAACAAAGTCTGGACAGACCTGCTCTAGAACTGGACGAAATGGTGTAAGAGGAATCTCCCTTTAATAGAACAAAGGCGAGGTTTCTTACGCATACGAGTCAAGTCAAAATGTCCTGTTTCCTGAGTATCTTCCAGCACGTGTATTACCCCTTTCAAAGGATCGTAGTAGGCAAAACCAACGCGTCCGCTGAATGCAGAGATACGCGTGAACGTCAGCGACACGTAAATAGCCTTTCCCAAAAGACATCTAGCACATACTGGGAACAGAATGCAGCAAGGCAAGTCTGAAAACGTAAAAATGAGGCGCATATATGCAACGCTTGCGGGGATGTCACCTTCTCCGACCCAGCCAACTCATCCTCTTCCTCGTTTTCACTCTCACTGTTGCTGCTGGTACTGTCTGAGTCATCTGCGGTGCTACGTACGGTGGAGGTGCGACCCCGTGAAGAGCGACTCGAAGCGCGTTTGCTACTAGTAGGCGCAGTGGTGGAAGGAGCTTTGGCTTTCCAGCGCACCTTCTTCCTATCGCGAGCCCACCCAGCAGCAGAGTCTGACGCCCCATCATCGGTCAATGACTGAGTGCGAGCCTTGCTTCGCTGGCGTTTACCGGCGTTCTTTGGAGGCATTTGGGGGAGGCGTAAGAGGAAAAGGAGAACGGATGGGCCGGTAAGAAAGAGCCTGTCGCCTCACGTGGTGGGCGCTTCGCGGGAACGGGCAACTTTCAAGGACGCGTCGGAACGGAGGAGGGTGTATAGTGTCTAAAAGGGAGCAATGCTATGCGTATTTTGGAATAGGGAATTTACGGTACTGGATATTACAGCGCAGATTTACTTCGATACCCCAAGAATATCCTTCGCGTCATTCCCTGCCACTGGAATCGGTAGCGTCAATAAAAAGGTTCACAGATGTCGACAACTATGCTCACCATTCAACAACAAGCTTTGGGAGTCCAACATGACCTTATTCCCACTGACAGACAAGGTAGCTGCGATTTCTCGGGCAGCCTCAAGTCTTCGGAGTTCCAAGAAACCCTTGTTCTTGCGAAGAGCCTCTCCGACAAGAAGCGCAGATTGCGCCTCTCCTTGGGCCTTAACGATGATTGACTGCTTCTCTTGCACTGCTTGGTCAACGAGGAACGCTGCACGGAGAGCAGTTTGTTGGGCGACCTAGTGAAGGTGATTAACGTAAAATTTAGAGCCGAGTTAGCAGTTCGGCATACCTGCTTGGCCTCAACAGCGTGGGTGAACTCAGGTGAGAAGGCAACATGGGTGATGGAAACGTCGTCCAGCGTCAATCCGAAACGCGCTGCACGCCTGATGAGATTGTCTCGCACAAGCCGAGAGACCTATGGGGAACGTTAGGTAGTCCTCGACGCGGTTATGTTCACAAATACATACATTTTCTCGCTGCGTGATCAGTTGGCTGGCGTTGAACTGGGCGACAACACTCTTCAGAACTTCATTCACGATGGATGGCAGAACGCGCTCGTCGTAGTCCTGTCCGAGTTCCCTATAGATGGTGGGTAGCTCGTTGATCGCAGGTCGAGACAGCACACGGCAAGTAATGTTAACCATTTGCAGGTCTAGAGGGTCGTGTTCAGAGAAGAAAGGGAAGGTCAATCGAATTAGAGCAAACCTTTTGTCCCGGTCAAGCTGGCAACATTTCTCGGTTTGGCACGAATATCATAGATTATGGGGGTTTCAAGCCAGGGAATCTTTTGAAGCTTATGTTAACATTGGCCAGGAAGGTAGTTGGGAGACATACTGCGAAGTGTGTTCCTTCGTTATAGATTTCGTTCTTGACCCCATGAAGCCTTGGGAAGTGCATTAAGACAGATTTCAAAGGCCAAGATTCAGGAGTTATAGATACCTGCTGTATTTGATAGCTCTGTGACCACCATCGACTATACGAGGTAGGCGTTCGGTCAGCACACGCTTCGGCTTTTGAATAAAAGTGGACTGGCAAGTTGCAGTTTTCACGCACCGTTGAACAAACTGGCATTCACAAGCATGGCACCACCAGCCAACAAAGCCACCAAGCCCCCACCAGCGAAGGCTCCCCGCCCAGGGCCTCCTCCTCCTCGGCCTCCACCGCTGGACCTCAGCTGCACGACGAGCCTTCGGAAAGCTTCTTGGCCGTTATTCATCTAGACTCTCTTCTTGTATTCGGTATTGAGACTTTATCTCCGAGCAGGGAGATGGATGTTGAACGGAGTGCAAGAACTTGAAGAACAACTGTTACGTCGTCTCGTCAGCGAGGCCGGCATCGACGAGGCGCGGTCCTCCGGCGACGTCACGTGCCGTTTAGCATCCCGCGCCGGACGTCCACCGGCGACTCAAACTGAAAATCTACCCCACTCCAGCACCATTCACAGTCTTTATCCCCACTCTCTACTTTTAACAATCCTAGGTCTCTGGCAAGACTTACGCCCCGGTTTTATTATAGGTGAAACTATGTTGAGCGCCCTCTTCACTGGCGACACCCAGAGCAGTGTGGTGAGTATATTTACCCTGCCGATTGGCCCTTAATGAACGTACGACCTTCAGCTCGGGTGGATATCTATCGCTTGTTGGTAATGTCCGCGTCCATATCTCCGTGTGTATCCACGCTCAAATATTCTACGACCTCAATTCGCCATACTCGAATGAAGGATTATTGTGTATTCTCCCCAAATATACGAAAACCACCTCCTACAATCCGGTGAAGGTGTCAGCCTTCTCTTCGTCTATATATGGCTTCTAGGAGATATCCTCAACCTTGCGGGCGCAGTCCTAGCCAGGCTGATTCCGACCATTATCTTCCTCGCAATTTATGTGAGCTGTGATCCTCGCTGCGACATGTGGAATGGTCTGCTGATGAGTTTATGTTCCTGACCTGGCAGTACTCGGCATGCGACCTTATCCTTCTTGGGCAAATCTTCTACTATCGCTGGAAGAATGCAAAAAAACATGACGACAACCAAGTTCCGCGAACCGATGACGAACAAACGCCTTTAATTGCCGGCGCTGAAGCAAACGTACCGACACCCAATGATGTTGTAGAGCCTTTCCGGGTCCTCATTGTTCGGTACGCGCTTGCAGTGCTGTTTGTCATCGCAGTCGGGGTCGGAGCTTGGTGGGTAAACGAAGGTCGGTTCAATACGCCGAACCTCCACGGATTTTCGGCAATCTTGAAGGAAAAGGCAAGACCAAAGCATTACTACCTCGTTCAATTCTTCGGCTGGTCCAGCGCTGTGCTCTTCGTTCGTACCTCTCTCCTCTTTCGCCGAAAAATTTGTATTCACCGGTTCTACAGCTCGGAGCGCGCATTCCTCAAATACGTCAGTGCTTGTATTCTTCGATCGGGTCAAAAGTCCAATAAGCTAACTCGCCACATTCCCTATTATGCTTCCATATGCCACGAATCACGGTGAAACCCTGAAATCCCGGTGCCGACGACGATAATCGCCTTGTCCAGTCAAAAACTTTCATACGCGGTGTGCCGGGCTCTCCCCCGCCTTGTTCTTTTTCGCGATTCTCGGAAACACGACATACGCCCTATCGATAATTGCCAAGAGCACTGATAAAGCATACCTGCTCACGAATGCTGGCTGGCTGGCCGGCAGTGGCCTGACCGTCTTTTTGGACATATTTGTGAGTGAATGAAATTTTCCTCCTGCAAACTGACATCGAAGACGAACATATTGGGCAGGTCCTTTGTCAGTTTATGTACTATCGGAGTGTGGACAATAGTAGATAGCTATGCTGGTAGGAATTCCACGATTAGATATATCCGAGCATGCATCGAGAGCGTCCCGAGAATGCGGAGCTGAAAAATGGAAAAGCAAAAGGCAAGAAGTGCCTCGTTGCGGACCTCGTGCCCTGGAAACCCATGTCTACTTGAACACGTTGCAGGTCATGGACGAGTTGGCATCAAGCTCGTTTCTGCATCCTTTCTGCCTGCAGCCTGTTTGCGAAGGGGAAAGTGAAAAATCAGTCCACGAATCGAATTTCATGATGTCCCATCGGGGCATGCCTTGCCTCGTGCCCCCTCGTGGACCTTGTTTTCTGGTGCAATGCAATGCGGATTTGGGCCGAATGACACATAAAGAAAAGGGTTTCCTACGATGGTCCTCGCTACTGATTATCCCTACTAGGACAACGAGAGGCTGACCCATGAACAGCGCCTCCCTCGCCAGCTACGACGACGAATCGTCCTACGATTTCGAGTCGGATACCTCTTCGCCATGGGTGTTCTCTCCGACGGACTCGACGGCCACTGGGAGCACCGCGAGCCTGGACGAAGAAGACGAGGAGGACGAGGACGAGGACGAGAGCTCTGAGGAAGACAGCGGCTTTGCAACCTCGCCGATGGCCACTCTGTCGCCCACGTCCCCCGACTTCCACCCTACGGGCTTTAATGGACCCACAGCCCCGCCAGCGTTTGGTTTCCCTCCCCATGTATCCCCTGAATGCCCCGCGGCGGCGAACAGTTCATACCCCATGTCCTATTCCAGCTTCTCGAACTACCCGGCCACGGCCCCTCGCCTCCAGGTTCCCCAGCCGCCGAAGCTCAAGAAACCCCCACCACCCCCGGTTGTCCGACCAAAACCCTCCACCCTGGCGTCTGAACGCCACTCTGAACCTGTGCCGAGACCGAAACCAAAGCCCAGCTCGCACCGTCCCCCGGCGCCTCCTCCTACGGCTGCCTCCACTCCCCCGCCGCCACCAATGGCTCGCTCTAAGTCGAGCACCATTAGTCACCTGCGGGACGCCATTTCATCCCTCGAGGCTCAAATGGCCCAGCTTCTCGCTCAGAAACGAGAACTGCAAACTAGACTAGACCAGGAGGTCCGGGTGCAGAGCCCAGTGAATAGGCTGCCCAGCGAACTGCTGAGCTCGATCTTCGTCATTGGCGTTCTGGGCCCACGGGAAGAAGAGGACGACCCTGTTATGCTGGGCACTGTCGTGCTCGTTTGGTGAGTCTCATTTCGTCCTACGCCTTCGTTCGGACGATTGACCGAATGCCGCGATCCAGTCGCCAATGGAATGAAGTCGCTCTCAATACGCCGAAACTTTGGTCCAAGATTAATGTCAATGCACACGACTCGCTGTCGAAGGCGAAGAGACGACTGGACAGGTCCAAGTCGTCTCCATTGGATATTGCCATCGACTTTGGGCCTAGGGTGGAGTACACCACTACCACGACCACATACACGTCCAGCGCCTCGACTTCGTTGACCTCTCAATCGAACAGCGCGTCGCAATCCGTCGGAGTCTCCTCGGCTTCTGGTTCCACCTCCTCTTCCTACATTCCCACCAATCCCCTGGTTCTGAATAGCAACGGCAATGCTACTACTACCCACAACGCGAACGCAAGCACCAAGACAACCACAACCACTGTGAACGTGATCGACGCGATCATCCGGTCAATGGAGCTATTCAAGTTGGTTCTCTGGCGTACGAGATCGTTCACCCTCCGCGTCCCAAACAGGCACCAAGCACATGCAGCGTTGATGAGGTGCCGAGAGTACCCCGCGCCTTTACTCGAGCACCTCACTATCCACATCTACCATAGTATGCTTGATGGGCCGTCGTACATCTCCGCCTCAGGTGCCATCACCACTGCAAGCACCGGGAGCAGTGAGGCCTATTCGTACGGGGCAGCCGGGAAGCTCACCCCTCTCCCACTTTTCGATGGGCAGACACCTCTACTCAAAACCTGCTCCTTTACGAGCTTCAACTTCGGATGGGACGTGACGATGGTGAAGCGGTTGAAGGTGTTGAAACTAGGGGGATACTTCAACGGGTACGCACCAAGCCTCGGTGCACTCGTCGCGATCCTTCGCGAGTGCCCCGAACTCGAAGAGCTCTCCCTTCGAAACCTGAGCGAGGGTGAGGGAGACGTGCACGGAGCCGGACTCTCTGGCCACGGGCTGTCATCAGCATCCTGTTACCCCGACCGATGCACTGGCTGCGCTCCTTTGGGAGCGGGAGCGACGGAAACGAGTACTGCTAGTAGCAGTGCTTCCGCCGCGGCGACGATGATGGGTAACGGGACCAGCAAGATCATCGTACTGCCCAAGCTGCATAGTTTGACGCTGTACTATGCCTCCCCTGCCCACTCGCTCTTGCCCTTCCTTTCACTGCCGGCGTTGACCAATCTAACGATTGCGTTCCTTCAAAACATCTCTTCGATCCTGCAGTGTCTGTACACGCAGGCGTTGACGAGGCTTCCGCTGAAGACGATGAGGATAGAGTCGTGTGTCTTCAATGAACTTACGTTCATAAACTTGATGAAGAAGCTTAATGGTCTGGTGAAGCTGGAGTTGGTGGACGTGGAAGACTTGAGCGGGGGTGCTTTGAGGGTGAGCAGTTTTCAATATGCGTATCTCTGCTTGAATACAACTGACTCTTTGATTCTTCCTATGCAGAGTTTGACATCTCTATCACCACACACCCCATCTCCTCTCCCTCGCGTCACACATCTGACGCTCGATGGTTGCACATCGCTGGACTTTGACTCCCTTCGCATCTTCGTTGAAGCCCGGCTACCCCCCAACCCGGCCACTTTCAAACGTATTATTACGAACCCGAAGGAAATCGTGAGCAGTGCATCAGAAGCTGCTCGATTAGCAGAGGCAGCGAAGTTGACCAGGGCGAGACACACCAGTGCCAGTGCCAGTGCTGCTGCAGGTGGTCACAACGCTGGCTCGAATGTAAATGGTGGGGAGTTGACAATGTGGCAACCAGCACGCCTGGTGTCGGTGGATGTGACCCGGTGTACGCAGATCAGCAAGGAGATGGTGCAGTGGCTGAGGATGTATGTCGCAGAGGTCAAGTGCGAATCGGCGAAGGGGGTGTGGGGTGATGTGTAGTGTGCTCCTGAACCACAAGGTGAAGTATTTGAAGAAAATGTCTTGGTTATCTCTAGAATTCAAATTTCCTTTTTATCTTTCATCTTTCTTTCTTTCTACTTTACAGCTTTGCGGCGGGTTTGTCTCGTTGCTATCTCCAAGAACTCTTTACGTCCCGTTCACGACTCTTTACGCTTTCACGAATCGCTTTCTCAAGTTTTCCATTCTGCATTGGAAGGTGCTTGCACCAACGGCTTTTTATTTTGTATAGTAATCCAAGGGCTCCTGACGGACCTTATTGAAAGAATGAAGGAACGAATGTCGATTTGCAGCAGTCAACGGGATATATTGCAAGTCATTAAGTACACCAATCCGTTCACTCGTTCATGTAAGCTAAAAGCCCTTTCCTCTCTCTCTCCTCCCTCTTCTTCTTCCTCTCAAAACCTCTCTTTCCCCTACCCCACAAGTCCCTCTCTTCCCGCTCCCGTCTTCGAATTTCTTCCATGACACTCTTCGTATTGGTCACCCTGAACCCGTTGGATTTGACGGTGTAGGCCTGATTCCGTTTAGTATTTTTGAGGACAGGAACTCGGTACGCTCCCTTGGTCAGGGCGGAAGAGGTGAGTTTGGGTTTGAGCCCGATGCCGAGCTTGTCAGTTTTGAGGATAGTGGAAATGGGGGTGAGGAGGGCCGTGCCGCCGTGGCCGTGGCTGTCAATTTGAGAGTCTTGTCCTTCCAATTCGACTTCTTCAATCTCTTCCTCTTCCTCCTCTTCCTCCTCCTCCTCTTCTTCACCCAAATCCTCGTCTGAAAGTCCTGTAAGGTCGACGACTTCCACTTTCTTGAGTTCCATGATATCTTGGTCGTCGTCCGGCGTTATTCGCTTTCTCTTGCCCTTGATTGGCACCTCGACATATTCAACCTTGACGGTCGACCTGTCCTCCCTTTCTTTACCTTTCGACGGCTTTCCTGACCCACTCGTATCCTCCGAGTCGCTTAGCAGTGTCGAGACATCAATATCTTTCTCTCTCCTCGCCCGTTGCGCGTAAGGTCCCAATGACTCCCCTTCGTTCCACCCGCTGCGCTGCAGCATTCCAAAACCCTTGTTCCCTGGGCCCAAAGCAATCCATACGGGATGTTTGAGCTTGGGATCCGAGTTCGATGGTGGGGGGTCACGTTCTAGTATGTCTGCGAGGGTAGGAGGTGGGGCTGGGGTCGTAGAGGCGGAGTCAGATGAGCCTATTGAAAACGGCAAGGGTGTACTGGAAGACGAGGATGGGGCTGAAGCTGAGGATATAGCATTCTGGATAAACCAGGTGTTCTTATCTGTGGTGGTACGGGATTTGGGCCGCTCGTGGTTCGTTGGGACAGTGGGTGCTACAGATGCGGATGGGCCTGGTGAGGGATTGGCGCTGACAGCGGCAGTGAGGTTCTTGTACCACCCAGCGATACTTTCTTTCCCATCCTTTCCTTTCAGTGTGCTTGCAAGGGTCGGCGCAGATGCAGCGTAGCTGGCCCATTCTCCATCGGCAATCTTTGCAGGTACGAAGACGGGTGCACCGGCGAGGGTAGGTTTCTTGTAGATCTGGCCTGCCTCGTTCCGCCACTGGGCCTCAGCGTCGGTTTCTAGGTCGTCTGGCCTCTGCCCCGTTTCACGTTCAAGCAGCTCGCGGTCGTCGGGGTCATAATGAGAGTAGATGGTATGGGCCACGGTGGCCATGATGGTGGACACTGGATGAGTTCATGATTCGCACGGCAAGTCTGTTTCGTGCTCAGAGCCAGAGTCATGTCTGAAATGGAGGCAGAATATCATGGACTCTCGTGGACATCTACCGGCTTTGATTTTGGCCGGAGAATATGTGAGTAATCATGATTTTTCATTGGATATTTTATTCATCTCATACCATTCTCCAGTCCATTTGCGTCTGCCACCATCTACCATGGTCTGATCCTCCGAGTGGCATCACCGCGGATTTCAGAGTCGCCAGACCTATAATACCCCGCAAGCCATCTGACAAAAAAGCAAACCGAAAATCAGACAACAATGTTCAAGCAACCTGCGATGAGGGTAGCAGCGACGAGGGCAGCAGCGACGGGAGGGAGATCACAGCGACGACACATGTCCGTCCGTCCCCCCGCACCTGCAGCCAACGCCAACCAGCCCCCGATCCCCCGCAAGAAGGTGACCCTCAACACCCTCCATACCCTCCATGCATCGCACACCCCCATCACGATGGTTACCGCCTACGACTATCCGACCGCCATCGCCTGCTCCTCCTCCCCGCTCACAGATATCACTCTCGTTGGCGACTCTCTCGCTCAAGTATGCCTCGGCCTCCCCTCTACCACTCAACTTACCCTGGACGACATGATCCACCATGCCCGAGCCGTATCCCGTGGTTCCACCCATCCTTTCCTCATCGCCGACATGCCTTTCGGATCATACCATGTCTCCACAGAACGTACTCTCGCCAACGCAATCCGCCTCGTCCAAGAGGCTCATATCGAGGGCGTCAAACTCGAAGGAGGCGCAGAGATCGCACCACTCGTTCGGAAGCTCGTAGAAATCGGTATTCCGGTCATGGGCCATGTCGGTCTGCTCCCCCAACGGCACACCTCACTCTCGGGATACAAAGTGCAAGGCCGGAGCCTCGACAGTGCACGCAGGCTAATGAAAGACGCGTTGGCACTTCAAGAAGCAGGCGCGTTTAGCATGGTCGTAGAAGCAGTTCCGAAGGAACTTGGGAAATTCATGACGGAGAAGCTCAAGATACCTACCATCGGTATTGGAGCAGGTCCGTGGACGTCCGGCCAGGTAAGTGTTCCGACTCGTCCCCTTTTCCCTCTTTCCTAATGCTTGCCTTGCAGGTCCTCGTCATCGATGATCTTCTAGGGACATGGTCAGGTCACAAGGCAAAATTCGTTCGTAGGTTTGCGAACGTCAAAGAGGCCCGAGATGCAGGCATCCACAAATATGTGGAAGCTGTTCGCAACGGCTCGTTCCCTGACCCAGAAACAGAGAGCTACACAATAGACCCTCGCGAATGGGAACGCTTCCTAGAAAGTGAGCTGCGAGAAGGAGTATAAACCAAATTGTACACTACTACCCACTTAATCAGACGGATGAAAGCAAAAGTAATGATCATGCATTAAATCTACAATACTGCGCAGGAATTAAAAGCGATCAGGTTAATCATACAACAGAATCATGCAAAGCTATTCTCGACATCAGCACTATCGTCCCCAGTCTCCAAGTTGGCAAACGACAAGAAGGCAGCCGGCCTGTGCTCCTCCGCCCAGAACGACAGCGGGGTATCGATCGTCATATTGTACGGCAGAGTGGCACTCCAAATCTGCGTCAATCCCACACCATAATTCCACACACGGCCCTCCGGCACTAGCGTCATTCCCAAAATCCTATCCGAAAGCAAAAGCTGGACGCGCTCCGACATGTTAGGATTGAATCCCGGTGGGTTCGCACTGTTATCGCTGTTTTTCCTACCCCACTCGAACCCAGGTACCGTCAACGAATGAGCAGAAAGGGATACGGATCCAGGAGTGAACGATGCGGTGATGCAGATGGACGACGAGCCCCATTCAGGGTGGTCAGCCATGATCTTGGCTTGCGAAGTCACGTCCGTGGGCGACATATGGGGTATTTCCAATGCCTGCGTTTTGATCCAACCCAACGGTTCCAAATCCTTCAGCAAATAGTCGTCCTTCGGCAGTTGATTGGGGAGTTCCACGCTGTTGTTGCTACCGCGCTGAGGAACCCAAACGATCGCCTTGATCTCCTTCACCTGGTTGTTGTCCGGAGGCGAAACACCATAGAGGTATGCTGCGACTTGCGTTCGGAGATCCGCCGACGTGATGAAGGCCCGCAGGATATTCTTGGGCAAGACGTATGTGTAGCTACCCGCGTCATCCTTCACATCATCATTGGACACATAGATGTGCTGCAAACGAAGAGGAAGGTGCGTCGACGAGATGGCACGCACACGCCAGTCCGACTTGCTGCTAAACACCTGCTGCTCGTAGTTGGTCGTCGTTACAGTCTGGATGGTGTCTCCGTGGACGTTGGTGGTCTGTGTCTGGATTGCGGTCACCTGGGCCTGAGCTTCCGTGCTCTTCTCCAACTCCGCCATTTGCTGACGTTGTACTGACGGTGCAGCAATTTCCTGACCAAGAATGATATCTCGGATTTCGCTGACTGTCAAGGAGGCGATGTTGACGTTGTTGCGTTTCCCGAAGTCCTGCAGGATGAGATCCTTCATGGCGATTTCGACCTTGATCCATTCATCGTCGGAGAGCGTTGGCCACACGAAATGAGGTTCAGTGATAGTATTCTTGTCGGGATGAAGGATGATCTTGGCTTTTTCGTTGTTGACGTGCAGACCACGGAGGAGCAGAATAAGACGGGAGAACGCAGTGTAACTCGAAATCGACTTGAGCCAGTCGTCTAAAATACGGGTTAGCATCAAATTGTTGGTGCAGATTAAAACGCTCAAACATACCATACAAGCTGAACAGCACCATCTGAGGTTGAGTCGCCCTCAGAATCAGGTCACCAAACTTCTCCATCTTCATGCAGGCTTGGAAAGGCAGCTGCAACTCGCTACCCTTGATGACGATGTTGGGGAAATCGAGCAAATGGACCTCAAGGGGGTCAAGCATACCCTTTCGGGTGACAATGACCTGCTTGGGCTGTTCTTCAACAGGCAACGAACGGACAAGGGCAGCTACTTCTTCAGCCGTCTTCCACTTGGCCAACTGACCGAGACGCTTCTGACCAGCCCAGACACTCGTGTGGATGATCTTGAGGAAGAGTTGTCCAGAGCGAGGGTTGAAGATGAAGATGGCACCGTTGATGGGCTTGGTGGTCAAGTTTCCTTCGAAGGTCTTGTGACTGAAACGCTCCATGAGTAACAGCAATAAAAACGGGCGCGGAGGCAACTTACATTGTGACACGATACACATTAGTGTCGTCGACGAACCAGATGATTTGGTTGGAGAACAACTCGGAGTAGTTCTGGCTGTTGAGGTATGGTTCGGTGGGCTCAGATGAGTAGAGTTGAAGACCTTTGCGGATACGTTCTCGCAGAACGTGACATGCAGGGTTGGCCTTCATGATCTTGGCCATGGCCTGCTGGATGAGGGGCTTCAAACCAGGGAACCAGTTGCCGTATGCCGACCAGAGGTTGTATGCGAGATCCATGCCAATCATGACACCAGTGGGCGACGGGTAGATACTCATGGAGTCGGAGACGTAGTCGAGGAACTTGGCGCGAGTGTAACGTTCGATGTCGTGGGTATCGAAATCACCCCAACGAAGCTGAACATCGATCCAGAACTTGTTGCTGGTAGTGCCATCCAACACATCCTTGGCCTGGAATAATATTAGAGTGATACTTTAACCACAAAGCTGAGCTACTCACGTCTGTCACGAGCGAGGGTCGAGAGATGTTCCACTGCAAGAGATATGAGATTGGGACACAGATTCTAGACCACGATTCAACACACCTTGTAGGAAGAGAATAGGAGGATATCGGCACAAGAGGAGTTCATCTTGTAACTCTTACGAGGGTGAATGGTCTCCTTCTGCACAGTCTCGATCTGGAGGGGCTCCAGTTCCTGGTCAAACACTTGACACTAGAAGAAAGAACAACGTTAGAAAGACCAATACCATTGAACGAGATTGAAGTACTGACCAAGTCCATGACCACACTCTCGTGAACTAGAAGAGGAAATTGAATTAGATGGATTAAAACAAGAATGAAGCTTTGAAGAACGTACTCTTCTGCCAAAGATGGGCTCGGAAGATCTGGATCAAACTGATCTTCAGGGTTGGAATTTTACCGTGCATGAAAATACCAGTAAGATCGAGCTGGACTTGGAAACCGACGTAGACGTTGGCGCGATTGATGGTAGGACTCCACCAGAGAGTGAAACGACGATTAGGAATCTGGTTGAGACCGGAACGCTGGGCATTCGTGAGCTTCTTGTACCTCATCGACTCTTCGAAACCGGACGCCTTCTCCCAGAACAGACCCTCCCAGGTTGGGAAGTATGTTCCCTTGAACAACGTATGCTCGAGGATACCTTCCACACCACCAAGAGCAGCGATAACGTCAACTCGATAGTTGTTGAGCTGCCACAGCTTGCCGTCGTGACGTTGGGAAGTCCACCAGAAAGGATTGCTGGGATGGAGTCAGCTTCAACTCCGTGAACGAACATGCAAAATGACTCACTGTTTGAGCAACTGGTATTGCTTCCAGTCAGTTCGCACACGCCAACCACGGTCGTAAGCGAGGGTGTGTCGGTCCTTCTGGAACAAGGTGTTGATACGAGGAATACCACGATCCCAGCTGTCCTCCAAATCTTCCAGAGTGAGACGACGATTCTGAGCATTGGCCTCTTTACGCTTCATGGAATATTCGGACCAGACACGGGCTGAATCGAGGAACTCAGCCTCCCAAGGTTGAAGGTACCGGTACAAGTTGGGAATGAGTTGGTCTTCTTCATGGGTCATACCAGCGCGGAAGTGAGTGACGGCGACGTCGGTCTGCTTCGACCACCGCAAGTCGCTTTGAGGGATCAAGACGTGACCCATAGACAACATTCCGAGACCACCAAGTTCCTACGAACGGAATGAGATTGTGCATATACAAGGAAGGAAGGTAGGCTCACCTTGGGCGTGTAGAAGACGACAGGGGGGAAACGCGAGGGCATCTTACTGTTGAGACCAATCTTGACACGGGTCTGAATCTTGTTCTCCGCCTTGACAAGGGCATCGAGGAGCTCGTTGGTATGGATGACTGCTTCACGATAGTAAGTCATGAGGCCGATGAGCGCTGTGTTCCACTTGTTGACGATCTTCGAGAACGTAGTGGATCCCGAGCTCATGAGAACCTGTCGGATACGGTTGTTGAACGCCTGAACACCGTCGTCGGAGACACGCAAGAACGCCTGAGCCGTCCTCTCCTTGGTCTGCTCGTTGGTCAAGTTCCAAACAGCGTCCTTGAGCGAGAACTGCTCTCCCGAGGTAGTCCGGATCTTTGGCAGAATGCGAACCTCGAATCCGGACATCGAGAAGAGCAACTGTGGGTTGTCTTTCGAATATACGGAAACGAAGGTGTCCTCCCACTCGATGGTTGTGAGCGAGCGAGGCAAGCTTTGTTTCACGTTCCAGAACACGGCTCTTCCAAGGTTGACGTCGTGCTTGATCAACCTCATGCGACAGTCTCGAGGCCAGCATCGTTTGTTGTTGTATCCGATGACGTTGTTATTGGTAGGATCGGGGTTGGCAGACAGATACCGTTGGATCAGGTCTCGAGCCTCGTCTGCTGTAAATCTGAAGAGGATGTGCAAACGGTCGACGTAGCGTGAGTAGAGACGGACGGGGTGTCTGGTTTCGGTGGCAGAGTCGCGGTATTGGAGGAAGTTGTTGGGTTGCTGTGGAGGACCAGCCATTTCGCTGGCTCGGTGCAAGCCAAGAATCAGGAGATCGAGAATGAGACCGTAGTACTGGAAGACAAAGGCCGAGAACTGGAGACCACGGATGAGGCCATACGCGTTGGTGTGCGCCATATCTGAAAAAACAATCAGAATACAAGATTAGTTTTCAAACACGAGTATGCGCACCTTTGTAGGTCAGGACCGTGTTGTTCTTCGCCGTGATATAATCCGCCAAATTGTGGTCGAGGATGAGACGAAGCAGACGATTCAGAAGGGTGAGATCGATCTTCTCGTAGACCTTGGAAAGCACTGTCTCCATCATGACGACGCATTCTCCTTCACTTGTCTCCCAGATATCCGTCAAGTTATTGATTCCTTGGCACCATTTGTAGACCAACAGAGGGGGAGGCTCCGTGTCCTGCAATAGTCATTAGTCAAGAGAAGACTCAAGATGAAGATGAAACTTACAGCTGGCTTGATCCATGCAGGGAACAACCCACGCTTGTCGGCCTCGAAGAACAGGAACTGGTCGAGATACTGCAAAACATCGTGAGCACCATGAACGCGTAGAAGAAAGAACGGCTTACAGCGTCAGTGATCTTCTCCACAGGCTCGATGTCGTAGCAGGGGATGAGCTTGTCGTATGTGTCGAAGAACTCAATTCCAGACTCTTTGAATGCACGCTGAGTGAGCAGCAATCTTTTAATTCGGGACAGACCTAGAGTAATGGGTCAGCTCGGGGCGTTAAAAATAGCACATCTGGACGCACATTCGTGAGGATTATCGTAGGCCTGTTCGATGAGCGCCAACTCTTCTCGCTGAGATTGATTCAATCGACCCTTGACGGAGTATGCTTCCTTCAATTTCTCGAGCGCCAAAACCAGTAGTTTGGTATCATGCTTATACGACAGAGGGCTGGAAAATATCATAAATCAGTTACCGCAGCGATTGGGAAGACAGAAAAGAAACTCACGGGAAAGGAATGGGCGAGAACTTCCTGCTCTCCAGCCAATGGACAGTTGCCGTGTAGATAGCGACTGCTTCTTCTGCGCTGATGTAAGGACCATCCTTGAGGTATGCGTGCTGTCGCTCCTGTTCGGCCTTCAGATACAAGCGGGTGAGACGACCCAAGTTCTTCTTGACAACAGCCTTGTCGACGGTAGCACCACGGCGGATACGTTCACGATTGTAGTGTGCAACCCTATCATGGACAGGTCAGATACATTGTTCAAAATAATCAGCGGGTCCTACTTACGAGCACCACCAGTCGGCCTTGCTCTTGATGTATCGGAGGATGATGTTTTCGATCGCAGTGGGCATGCCAGGCACCTTCCAGGGAACTATAATTCAATGAGTGACAAAGCCTGGACGAGAATATAATGTAAACTTACTGTTCGCCTTCCAGCAACGCCAGGCTTCTGACAAGTGCTGCAGGATGGTCTTAGCCTTGTTCTGCTTGATGGATTCAGGCATCATATCAAGAATGTCGTGCATGACAGCAGCGCGAAGTTCCAAGTCATAGTGAGACTCGACACGCTGTTTCGTGACCGTCTTTGCGATACCCTTGCTGTTACGACCTTCGAATTGACGAGCAAGCAAGTTACCGAGCCTGGAGAGCAGATTTCAGCCCCGAAGCAGATAAATACTAAATGCGTTGTGCTCACCATCGTTCAAGAAGAGGGACAATTCCACGCATGAAGAACAACCACACACGCCAGCCCGGTGCCCAGAAACCACAACCAGGACCCTTGCCAACTGGGCCAGTATTGAAGCGGTAGTAGATAAGATGCTTGAGATCCTTGGTCATGCGAACTTGCCTCATCAACTGTAAACACTATTAGCGAGAGAAAGATATGCATGAAAAGTGTGTACGAACCTTGTACTTGTACCTGTACATACCGGTCAGGGCACCAATGTGACTGAAGATGTACTGCAGCGCATCGGCCAACTGGAAGGCATCGACGTTTCCAAGACGGAATTGCACATGGGCATCGACAACCAGCTTCGTCAGACGCAGGATTTCTCTGCACAAGTGGAATGCATTTCCGAAACGAGACTTCTTTCGTTCTTTGGTGGTGAGGGTCTTGACAGGCTTCAAGTTCATGTTGTAGTCGAGATGGAGGTAGTTCAAGTTCTTTCGGTGAATGAGGAGGTTGAGCATATTGTATCCCTGTCGGCAGACTTGCAATCCAGCTTCGACCCAGTCAAGTCGCGTCGTCTGGAAGAACTTGGTGGCCTTCAACTGACGGAACAGATTCTTCTTCGACATGGCTTTCTCCGGCCGTGTATGCAGCTCGTTGAGGACGAAGCATTTGAGGAGCTTCTGGTAAGAGACACGAACTTTGACTGGTTGGCCAGGAGGGCAGTGCTCCAGATACCAATTCTTGACCAGGGGAATGTCCTGTGCTCGGCGCGTCCTTCCTGAGCGACGACCGTAAGGTTCGGGGGCCCACCAAAGAGCGATACCATCGGCTGTCAAATCTGTCTCCAAATCCTTCTCCTCGAGGAAAGGCTCAATGTGGTCGGGGATCGAGAAGTCATCCTCGTCAGCGCCATTGGGGCCGAAGATAGAGTCTTCATGAGAGACGAGAGGCATGTTCTTGGGCTTCATACCACGAACGGAAACGGGGTTGATGAGGGGGTCGAAGTAGAATGCAGGGAGATCGGGGTCGTCGGTGCGAATGTAAACGTTCTTCGGGAAGTGGTAGGGGGAAATGACGACGGAACGGGGAAGGGAGTTGTAAAGGTGGGGGAAGGCAACCTTGTACTCGGTTCGGATTTGTTGACGAATGATGATTTTGTTGATGTCGTTGAACTCATTCCAATCTTCGTCAAATGTGTCCATGTCCCGATAGAGAGGCTCGAATTTGGGGCCGCCAGGAATAGCCATATTGAGCGCCTTGGCAGTGAAAAATGACTTCTTGTCGAAAAGGTAGCTGGAGTTCTTGTCAGCTTGGTCGGACAAAAGGGTCCGCCCGAATCTGTAAAGGTTGGCCATGACAGGTAGACTAAGCGACCAAAACTTGTACGAAGAGCCATTGACCGATGGAGTATCGATGAGAGGCTTGGGGTCATAGAGCCAGTCAATGATAGCCGCGTCGTCGTCGGGGTCGAGCTCCAGCTGGATAGATTCCAATGGTTCGACGTCGAGAACGTTGTCGCCATAATCAAGGGGAGGCTCTTCGTCATCGAAAGGCGGGAACCGCATTCGTTTGAAGTGTCGTCGGTCTCTCTTTTCTCTTCGCATTGCGAGCCACATTGTACTCCATTGAGCGTGATAGACGGGTTCAATGACACGAGGAATCTCGTTCACAAAGGTGATCGCACCAGTGATATGGTACAAAACTGGCACCTCGCGAACTTGCTCCCAAGGGTACGGGATGTTTTCGAGAAGCTTCATGACGGCGTGGGGGACGTATTTTAGGGCACCAAGGTGAACGCGCTTGTCATTTCTGAACTTGCGATTGCTCATGTCTCCGTGGTCTTTAATGATTTTGCGGACGTGTTCCGGTGGGAGGTCCTGAAGCACGTTGAGACGCCCAAGCGCACGACAGGAAAAAGGTCAACGACACGCACCTGCTTGCCCATATCAACAAAACCACCCTTTCGCTTTTCGCCATAGCGTTTTCTCTGCATTTGCATCCATTTTTGCGACTTCTGCGCGATGACTGAAAAGTTATGCCAACGCGCGTCAGCAAGTTGTTACAGCCATAGAACGGGGGAAACGACATACCCTCCGGCGGCAATTTCGACCCCGACGCCTGTGGGGGCTTTGCCATGCCTGGTGGAGGAGGCATGAAGCCTGGAGGAGGAGGAGGGAAACTCATCCTTCCTTCAAGTTGGTGGTAGAGGGAAAAGAGGTCCTGGCTGATGTAATCAACCGAATCTCTGGTTGACTCTACCGCTGCCGCGCTTATCCAAATGGACCGTGCGCTCAACTTCAACTCAACTCATAGGGCTTTCGTTCGATTCTTCAATTCAAGGAGAGAATAAATATGCAATTTGTATGTTACACTGCCAACGACGTCTTATTCTATGAATTTCCTCCAAACAGCCCCTTACTTGACGACAGCTCTGCACCGAGCTTGTATCCTGTAACCTGAAAGATACCAGTCAATATAGAGCGCAGCAAGCGTGAAAGCAGCTTACTTTGTCCCAGTCAATCTTCTGGCGAGTGAGCGGCAGAGCGCGACGCAGCCCCTTGAAAGTCTTTTCACCCATCTCCTGGTACGCTTCGTTCAGATTGATCTGATATTTCCCTTCCTCTTCAGCAATGAGCGCTAGGATCTTGGTTGCAGCCGATGCCGAAGGGGCCGACGCGATGGCCTGTGGAATCCTGAACGCTATGTTGTGCTTGGTCTCCAGCTGGACCTGCAAACGGAGGAGAGAAAGTGTGAGATCAACAAGTGGTGCGCTGTGGACGAGCAGATACGCACATTCCCCTGCTCATAGTAATGCACGTTAAGTAATATCCTTCCTTTCACCTTCTTCTCCGTCAAATCTACGGTATACTCAGACCTCCATCTCCCCGACCTAATGATCTCGAAAATCAATCGAAACGCTCGGAACGAAAGAGAATCCTCCGTACCAAAAATTCGTTGGATTATACTTGTTAGCAACGATCTGAATGACAAACCCCTGCGGTGGACCGGTGGGGGCAAACACAGAAACCGTTCCATCATGGAAGTGCGCAGACAGATACGTCAACGACGCGTTTTGCAAAGCTTCACTGGAGGTATACACCGTCAGATCGAACAATCTCGTGTATCCATTCCCATACAACTAACCGGAAAGGTTCATGCTCTGTGTCGATTTCATACGGCTGAGGATCGGAGGCTTCCTATAGATAGTTCAGACCAAAGCGAAGAAAACCTATCACGTTGCACGCACCAAGGTAAGATGGTCAAACACAAAAGACGTCTTTGACCGAGGATCCAAGAACCTCCCTTCATCTGGATTAACGTCTGGGACCCGGGCTGCTTCGCTGATAATTGACTAAATGACAGAGGTATGCGGTCGGCCAAGGGACAATCAACCAAGATATCCAACGAACCTGATGCTCAGTCCCAGGAACGTCCACAGTCGTGAATTGCTGTATGTTGTACTCTCTTAGCGAGGGCAAGATACCCTCTTGAAGTAGACCATCGTCCGCGATAATATTCCGAACGTCTGCGCTTCATGCATCAGCGATGTGGATTCATAGGCCAGCAATAGCGCGACGAACCATTTAGAACATCGTTGATCTCCCCTGGAGGCGATTGAAGAAGAAAGTTAGACACTGCCTGAATACGCTCAGCTTGGTCCATGGCAACAAGGTCGTCGAGCAAGGCAAGGGAGAAACGCGTTCAAGCTCAAGAACGGTGACGATCAATCTGTTTGGCCAATTGATGCCGACCAAACTCTTGCACTGCGCAATACATCTCACTGGTCCCCGTTCAGATGGGAGGAATTTTCAAGTTTTTATCATGCTAATTAATACATGGCGTGATGCGTAAAAAATACAATGTCTGTCCGGCATATGTTTGGCTTAGAGTTTCGGGGAGAACTGGCTCTCAGTGACACCAGCACCCATGGCAGCAGTCGACGAGACACCACCTGTGACGGTCTTGATAAGGCTGTCAGCATAGTCGGCACCGCTCCACTGTATCAAAGGTCAGTATGAGTTCCATACCAGAAGACAAAGCTAAACTGACCTTTTGGTGAGTAAGGACGTCGCAGTCAATCTCCCTCTCGCGGCGTTGAACAATCTCGACGTAAGCCTTCATACCGGTCTTGGCGAAGTTTTGAGCGAACAAGTCGGAGATGTAAGCATTGGAGTGGAGACCACCGAGCTGAAAGGAAGAAGAGAGACGTCAGAGATGGGCTTATCCGTCGGCACTATTAACGACTCACAGTGATGAATTGCCAGACGAAGCCAAGCTTGCCAAGCTCCCAGACATAGTCTTGCATATCCTGGCTGCTAAGACCAGCAGCCTCCCAGTTGAAGGAAGGACTCAAATTGTACGCAAGCCATTGGCCGGGGTGAACAGCGTGAACACCAGCAGCGAACTCCCTAGCCTGGGACAAGATGGGCTTCTTGGTCTCCATCCAGAGGAGATCGGCGTAAGGAGCAAAGGCATTGGCACGATGGATGGCGCACTGAGTTCCGCCCTGGTACCTGTAGTAACCCTCACGGGTTCGGGGAGCGTCCCAGTTCCAGTAAGGAACAGTCTTGAGACCGAACTCCTTTTGGGCGATTTGGACGGCAGCGGAGTAAGACAAGCGGGAAACTCGCGCGACGAGCTTGTCAGCAGCGTCCTTGCTAGCACCCTCCTTGATCAAAGCCTCGGCCAATGCCTGAGGGAAGAGCTGCAAGTTGGCGGCGGAAATCCACTGATCTTCGATGGCCTGCAATTGGTCGCCGTTCTTGCCAGAAGCCTCGGCCTCAACCATGACGTTATTGAGGGGAGCGAGGCTTGGGTTGGTAGAGCCAAGAATGAAGGGATGGTCACGGTCATCAATGTTGGAGGTTAGGAGGGTCGCGGCTTCGGAGTCAGTGCGAGCAACGACAAGGTTCTCAACACCCATGATATCGTATTGGAGACGAATGGCGACGAGACGGTTGATGTGCTCTTGGATGGGCACCAAGACCTTTCCGGCCATATGACCGCACTTCTTGGTTCCGGGAGCTTGATCTTCGATGTGGATACCAGCTGCACCCTTCTCAACAAAGAGCTTGGTGAGCTTCATGACGGCAGTCAAGCCACCATGGCCAGTATCGGCGTCAGCGACAATGGGTCGGAGGTAGTCGACGTAGGGGGTTTTTGCGAGTTCGGCTTCAGGCAGGCGAGATCGAGCTTCGCGCTGCTTGCGGTCGTGGAACAGCTGTGCCATGAACAGATGCTCGACCTTGTTGGGGACGGTGTTCGAGGGATAGTCTATACAGTTGCTCAGTCATATCCAAGACCCGAACAGTGACCTCGATTACTTACCAGCGAGATCCGGACCAGGCTCATTGGTGCTGGAAGCGGTGCTCGAGGATTGCCACCCAGAAACATAGACGGTCTCGAGGTATTTGGCCATCTGGGTCACCTGAACGGGGTCAAGACTGGCCCCAAGTCGTTAGATTCAACTGTACGATGAAGGCCAACCCGATACTTACGCTCCATAGGTATGCGAGGGAGTACCATTCTTGGCGTGCTCACTGAGGAGCTTGTGCAGCTTCTTGCCCTGGACATTCGAGGGGTACTGGATGGGGAGCGTACCGCGCTTCGAGACGACGTCGAAGGCGGTGTAGGGACGAGTGACTCGTGCAAAGCGAGGGCTCTGACGCTGGAGATCAGCTCTCCCCTCATTATAGATATAAGGGGTAATGTACCTTCCACCACTGCTCGACCTCAGCGACCTCCGCTGCGAATTGGGCTCTCTCGCTGGACATGGTGGTAGACAAGAAGGAAAGGGTTCAGGAGACGCTGGATCCTGAACGTAGTTGGTATATAAGATGAACTCGTTCCGCTCCGCACCTGTGGGCAAACTTTTCACCTGTTCCGGCCAGGAAAGAGCGGGACATGTGATTCCCCTTCTCCAGAGATCGGCTCACGCGGCAGTCCCTCGATAACTTAAACCCGTCGGCTCTCCTTGGGTACCCTATTCTACCCTATTTTTGCATTGCAATAGACTCCATAGAACGCTACAGGATAGCCTCAGTATCGGCCTTTAGCAGGCTTTGTGCCCTTGGCAAGCCAGCTTCGTTCTCGTCAACCCCACACCCCACAAATTCTTGCGGAACAACCATCATCCATGCATCATTGACATTCAATTGTCCATTGTCCCGAGCGTCCTCTCAGGTTCCTATGTTACGTGTTATGTGTAAAGGTCGACGTTGGAACACCCTCCTTGTGACCTTGTCACCGTCGATCACCATCATAGACAAGCCCAGCCAAACCGTATCGGACGACGAATGCGACAATACTCCCGGCAACCTATTTACGCGGAATTCGAGTCAGAATAGGTCACTTGCGCGAGAATGAGAAATCCTAATTCACCTGTGTTGTAATCAGAAGCTGGTTCAGCCGTTTCTCGTTCATCGGCCCGAAGCGAACGAGGAGAAAGTTGAAGATGGTCAGGTTGGTCGTCTCCAAAATCGACCCATCCCTCGAATGCGTCGTTAGTTCGACCAGCCCAAGCCCCGAAAGGATGTGCAAGACGAGCGAAGACAGCTTCGACGGGTGCTGAAGGAACTGTGCCTTCGACGGATATAGGAGATTCGTGTCTGGATCAAATCTGCGGGTACAATTGCATGAAAGTCAGCTATGGACGCTTGTGTATGCCCAGGCCTGCTGACCTTGGAACTCTATGCCGAGGGCATGGAACAAGACCGAACAGTTGCGGCACCGAGAGAATGAAATTAAATATCTGGGGCATGAAGAACAGCAGCAGGGTTTTTGAGAAGTGGGCTTGGATGCCAACAACCGCAAACGCCATTCCAGCGAGATAGCAAAGAGTATCTCCAGGAAACACACGAGCAGGATACCTGTTAAGTGGTCAAGACCTTGTTTCCGACCAACTCGAGGAAAGAAGCTTACCAGTTATGATAAAGGAAGGCTGTCAAGACTGCGACGAGGGGCAGCATGAAGTAGAGGCTGAACAAATGTCGTTCGACGAGAACTTGGCTCCCTTTAGCCATGCCTGCACCCCATAATCCACCGACCTCAACGTCTGCTCTGCTTCCCAATAGATGCAGTGGAATCCGGAAACCAACAGCCCAGGGCAAGTACAACAGATCGTTTACAATAACAGAAAGCGCAATGACCAGGGCTTGACTGGCTTCAGAGCCATTTATTCCGGCGAGGATATTGATACTGTTCGTGGAGAATGTCGAGAGCATGATCATGTAGAGGTAGTAGAGGGGACCTAAAATGATATTCAGTATCGTTTTGGCAATTTACTAACAATGGGAATTACCAAGGTCGACGAGTTGGCCAAGCAGTCCGCGAAAGGGTAATGGCACCACGATTGTCGTATTTCCGCGTTCGGCAAAATATACCATTAAGAGGGGTATGGATGCAATAATGGGAATCGGGAGCTTATGCCGCCAGCGGATGTCAAATACATCGTCCAGGAAGCCCAAGAAGGTTGCAATAAGAAGAGAGATTATAGAAGACAAGTAAACTGAAAGCTAAAGAAGAAATGTCATTGACGTCGTAATGCTTCAAGTTAGGGCTAAATCTTACCTGGTGGTGAGGGAATTCTAGAACGGAGATACCTTCTGTTGAAGGCTTCGCATTCGCCAGTTCAGTGAACAGACGAGTGAACGCGAATGGGATGAACAGGATCAAACTCAGGATATAAACAGAGGCGACGACAAGGCCCTGAGACTCTGGACTAATTACACGTTTAGCACATATTCCTTGCTCGTACAGAGGTTACTTACATTGGATCAGCATATATCTTGAGTAGGTCTCTTCCCTTCAAGTTTGCCTTGACAAAAGTTGGTCCAAGCGCAGGAATGAGGTATATAGTGATCAAGAATGCCAGCAGAGAGACGCCGATAGACGTGTATATTGCGGGCACTGGTGGAATCGGGTCTATCAGAGGTCGTATTACGAACCACAGCGCGACTGGGAGTATGCCAAAGAGTAGGACTTTGGGAAGAGGCCTGGGTGTTGGCCCTTGGACCATTTTCGACTAATGCTTCTGCTTCACCGGTTTTCTATGTCGACGCTGGCATTGCTGGTGGTGGTTTGAATGAAACGGCGGGCGCTGCCCAGGGTGTGGTTGGCGGTTAACGTGTCAGGCGCGATATTGGACGTGTACTACAGGGGCAGACGGCCCGCGTCTGATCCGGTGGTCATCAAAGTACGATCTTATCTTATCAGGCTTTGATGGCTTCTTCCTCTCGTCCTCCATCATCAGTCACTGCGCCTGAGCATCTCAGCTCTTCAGAATGCGCTATCAAGGCCGTTCCTGGCAAAGGCCGGCGTGTTTATGGTGTGTAAAGACTCGGGCTCAAATTTACACCGTTGTTCACCTGTCATTCCCCAGCGGAGCGCTTTATACCTCGCGGAACGCTTGTAGATATCAACCCTGTTCTCCTCGAGATTAACGAGCACGAAAATCATGGTGCGAGCTTCAAGGATTTGACTACACTTCAAAGTCTCAATTAAGCATCCATTTGGGCACCTAGACCACCCCACATTCGTGTGGCCTGGCAATCGCACGGCTCTTGACCCTGGACTTGGTACCACCTCAGTTCTTCCCGATTGCAAAGAACTATATCTTCACGGTTAACGCAGGATCTCTCTTCAGCTACTCGGACCCTCCAAACGTTGTATTCACCTTGGACCCATCGACGGAGTCTATCACATATACTACAGCCCAGGACATCCAGCCTGGCGAAGAGCTGTGCATTGACGGAAACTCGTTGACGGTGCTCAATCCTTTCGCGAGTGGGGACTCGGACGAGGCCTTACAAGACGACGTCCTTCCCTTCCGGAGATTCAGGCCACCGCCAGAAGAAGAAACCGCAGAATCTATAAGAACAGGTGGGCTCAATTTCATGCAATTCTCACTTGCCCTCATCCCTCTTTTTAGTTGAAGCCTGGGTCGTTGACGTTCCAGAGCCCCGACATCTTGCGACATTAATAAAGTCAGTATCTCAATCCCTAGAACCGACCATTTGGCTCAGCATTTTATAGATGGCTCAAGCAAGCCAATCTAGAATCGCCCGACGTTGCGCACCTCAAACGGATACGAAAAAATCTTGACACGGGCGAAACCAGTCTTCTGCTCAGCATGGACATCGACAAACCTCCGCTACCAGAAATATTGAATCTCCCAGAACCATATCGCGTGCCTGTACCTGCCTCTTCAGCTCTTACCATGACTTCGTTGGCCCTCAAGACGGCCATCTGGCCTACTATGTACACTCCGAAGCGCAAAGACGAACCAGAGCCGTGGACAAGAGGTCAAGTTCGTTGGGCTTGGGATGCAATGCTTGCAGCCGTCAACGAAGCTCGGAAAGCTGGGACTTCCGGAGAGGTACGGACGGTTATTCCTGTGTATTGCTATCTTCCTGACCTTCCTCGCTAGAAACCTATCGCAGCAAACATTGCAGTGCCTTACGAAACCACCGACAGCACTGAATCCATATCTTTCACAGCACACGACACCCGAACTTCGACGAAACACCCGCTCAAACACGCTGCAATCAACGCCATTCGAAAACTAGCAGACTACCACGCTTCACATCACGAGTCTTCACTTCCAGAACCGAATCCAGAGCAGGACAGGGAGCCAGGTCAAAACGGCTCAAACTACCTACTCACAGGCCAGACCGTCTTCCTAACTCACGAACCCTGCATCATGTGCAGCATGGCGCTTCTACATTCCCGGGTAAAGGAAGTCTTCTACCTTTACTCCATGCCTCACACCGGAGGTTGTGGAAGCCTCGCCTGCCTCCCAACGCTCAAAGGCGTTAACCACCGTTTCTCCATCTGCCATTGGGAAGATCGGCGGGGTCTTGGAGTACCAGATCAGTCTGAAAATAGCCATAGTCACGGTCTTCATGTCGGTACTGAAGTTGATGCATGATTTAGAATGGGATATTCGGGCATGGGATGCGATGGATGGCGCGACCGAGAAACCAGAGTATGTATACGAGTACGATATATGCGAAACAAAAGAAGACTCTTGCATTGGACAATAGTACGCAAGGAGTAGTATAGTTGAAACATCTAGAGGTCTAGAATCTAGATTTATACCAGTCTGAATTGAGGCCAAGGAGACATGTGTTGTACAACTTCGAAGAAGTAGAGCAGTAGATCTGACAGCACAAAAGGAGAGCAGGGGGGGATAGTGCAACTACAAGCGCGGCAAGTGCGAAGTGGTCGGCTGCCATTGCTTGGCCCGGATGTATTCCAAGAGGGCGTCGTCGGAGAGGTTGCGGAAGAGAGAGTTCTCATCCACGTTCTGAATGCGTACAACGCCGTTAACACATGAATGGTAGATATATGGGTATAAGCACTACTCACGTCTTTTTGAGCGGCCCTGATGACGGCAAGCGCAATTTGAGCGCTAATATCTCGAATTCGGACAAGGCGAGGGTATACAAGGCCAGCAGCGTGCTCCTCAGCAGTCAACGACGATGCCAAGGCAATAGCCGCTTGCTCGACCATCGAGTCGGTAACGTGGTTCGCCTTGGACAAGATCGTTCCAAGGCCGATACCGGGGAAGATGTACATGTTGTTACCCTGTCCGGGCTCGTATCGCTTGCCGTTGAATTCAGTCACCTTGTATGGGCTGCCGGAGGCAAAGATGACGGAACCGTTTGTCCTAGAAATAGCGATGTCAGCTCTGGTAGAATGATAGAATTGAATGGAGACGTACCATTTGAGGGCATCTTCGAAGTCGACTTCGCACAGCGATACAGGGTTGGAGAGAGGGAAAATGATAGGTCGGGCATTCAAGGAAGCCATGAGCCGGACAATTTCCTCAGAGAAAGCATTCTGCGCGTCCATCAGTGTCTGAAATGTAGGAGCTATTCATGGGAACGTACTCGGACGGTGCTAAGACCCAGGAGTGCGGTAGGCTTAACATACTTGATTACATCTTCGAGCTTCGTCAAAGGTGGCCCTTGGTAGTCGGTGCGAGCAAAGACTGTCTAAAAGTTAGTTTCAATATTTTGGCTCTGATAAGAAGGAAAACGGCACATTTCTTGTGTTCCTGGAGACCCTTGCGATCAGCGGTGATAAGGCCCTTAGAGTCGACGGTCTTCAAGGGAGATGTGAGCAACAGGATTCTCAACGAAAAAAAAAAAGCGGACGCACCCAGATTCTGTCCCGGGCCTCCTCGACACTCAAGCCCTGAAGGGTGAAGAAAGAGAGCAATTGCTTGGCGACACCAATTCCTGCAGATCCGGCACCGAAGAAGAGGATTCTTTGTTCGGTCAGAGGGGTACCAGCCGCAGCGGCGGAGAGGCGGGCAGCGTTAAGGAATCCGGAGAGCACAACGGAACCTATTCCACGTGGGTCAAAGTAAGAATGACGTCGCGAGTCAAGAAGTACGAGGGCGTCTAACCTGTGCCTTGAATCTACGACGGCCGCTGGTAAGCAATAGCAACGGCGAAGTGAGCAGGAGACTTACATCGTCGTTGAAGCAGCGGTATTGATTGCGGAAGAGGTCGAGATATCGGAATGCATTGTCGGTCGAGAAATCTTCGAATTGAACGAGCAATTGGGGGAACACTTCTCTCATCGCCTCCATGAATTCGTGCATGAACTCATCCATCTGTCAACGCTGTTAGAGGGTCCCAAAATTAAGAAGTCACATTACTGACCTCCTCCGTGTCCGGGCGTTTGCGACGAATACCGAGATACAGCGGATCTTCATGGAATTTTTGGGTATTGGTTCCGAGGTCGAGGCAGATGGGAAGGGTGGTAGTAGGCTTGATACCAGCGCCGGCAATGTAGAGGTCACTGTCGCGCGTTGGTCGGAGGAGGGATAAGCGGTGAAACATTGAAAACTTACAGTTTACCAATAGAGATGGGAAGTCCGTTGGCTCCGAGATCACCCAGACCCAAAATTCGAGAGCCTATGAAAAGATGGGCGAGTGAGCGGCCGCGCTGGCGCGGAGTAGATGTCTGACATACCATCGGTGACGACGGCAATTCTCGAGGCCTGGGCAGCGGGCCACGACCTCAAGACCTCCTTAATGTGACCCTTGTTTTCAATGGTGACATAGAGACCCTCCGGACGCCTCCAAATGTGCGAATAGTTTGAGCAGGCGTCCCCAACCTAAGTATGAGTCAGAGTGAGCCAGAGGGTCGCGGCGGCGTGCTCGAGACAACGCGACTAACAGTGGGGGTGTAGAGAATGGGGACAATCTCTAGCAAGTTGCCGATGAGAATCTCGTAGAAGAGATTGGGCTCGCGGTCCTTGAGGCCATTGAGGTAGATGTACTTTTCAAGCCCCGTCGCCTTGCTGCGCAACTGGGTAAGAACACGCTGGCGGTGGTCGGTGGTGAAGAGGTAGGGGGGGAGGCGGGAGGCGTTGTGGAGGGCAGCAAGGGACATGTTGGGGAATGGGGGATGAAACGATGGGGGAAGAGGAACAGGGAGGCGAGTTATATATGACAGAGGGGCTAATTTATTGAGTAAATAACGACAGAATTAAGGATTTGACCGAATATTACATGTTCATGTGAAATGGCCGGGAAATTGGTGGATAGCTAACCTCTCCTCGACCCCCCCAGTCCGCCCTGCCTAATCCGGCATCGGTCTTCCGCCGACCAATCACGGGTCCCTCCTTCGGCCTTCGGGCTAATCACCACATTTCCCGTCGTTTGGCCTGGACCGCCTTGACCAGCTGGTGCCTTTCGCTCCATCGTGCCCGGTATTTGGAGTGATCTTCGTCCCTTTTACGAAGGAGCTCAGTACGCTGCGACGTCCGTATCCGCGTCACCTGCGACACGAACATCCTCGTGCACCCAAACATCTTCGCTAGCGTGTTGGCTGAATACTTGACGGGGTCGCTGGAACGCAGCTCCTGCATCTTTTTGATGTCCTCTTCGCCAAGTTGCTTCAGCTCAGGCGACACTTCTTTTCGCAATAACGGTGGGAGGGTGCCAGTGATCGGTGACGGCGGCTTGCTTTGTAGGAGAGGGGACGAGGGGGCTGCGGTCGTGGATTCGGGTGCTGCTGCAGAGGGTGGGGGGCGGTGGACGAAGACCAGGTTGTTGTCCTCGAGTTGTGTCACCGTGGCATTTGGGCTGTTCAATAATGGGTCCCGGTGCTTCAATGGTGGTCGTTCTGCGGTGCCAGGCCGTGGTCTAGGGTATTTGCCTGCATATGCACGCACAAAGGCAGGTATGGGCGCGATTTTGCGCGGAATGGACAACATAGTGGAAGACAGAGCCAGCGAAGAACGCGTCCAGCACAAATTGTCACCCGGTTCCCACGCCTTCCAAAGTGATCTCCCCTTTAGGGAAAATCCCGACGCGCGCTCTCTGCGCGCTTCACTACTGCCCAACTAAATGCTAGCTCATCTGGTTGAATCTAGGCGTTTGGTGCGCTGGCTCTCGACTGCTTGAACCAACTGTTCTTCTCCCCACGCTTCCGCTCCAGGTCCATTCCGGGTTACCTGTCTCCTCGCGGCGGGCATGCACCGGCCCCGCCACGACGGCTCTTCCAGACACCGGAATGGCACTACTTTCAAAAATTAATTCCAAAAAACGAAATCTCCTTTTGCTACCCCAGATAATTTTGTTCAATCACGAACTAATTCCTCGACATTAGGAACCCTTTTCTTAGCCCATTACTCCAATCCACGTGCAGCCAGGATGCCGAACATTAGGATTTGAGCAGGTATCGGACCCCCAGCGTGGCTCGCGCTCGTATCCCATCGAATCTCTGCCTATGTGAACAATTCGACCCTGGAAATGCTCACCAATGACCGACCGCGAAGGAAAAGAAGACGAGGAGAGGCTGACGAACTCACCCCACCTCTGCATCGGATCTTCGCCAATGACAGGCAAACTGGGATGCGAACATGAGCTCTAGAACGCCGTTAAGAGATCAAGCACCAATCCAAAGAGCCTATTTCGTCATGTCAAACCCCCGTCAAACATCAAAAAGGTGGGGAGCCGTGGAATCGCCCTGACTTGGGGCTGCATCCAATAGCCTTTGGATCAAAGTAGGAGGGCAGAAGACCAAACCCATCCTACGCGGGTGCATACCCACCTGTCAAGTCCAGGTACTACATTCCAAAATTGGCCAGTGCCTGCCCAGTTAGCGTAACCAAAGTCCAACGGCCGTGTTCGCGGCTGTGACTTTCAACCCATAGCAATCCACTTTGAGACCCGGTTGCTTTGACAAGTCTGTTTCAACTCAGCTACCCGTAGTATAGTCTCTAAGGCCTCGAACCTTTCCTCTAGTAATTTCTACCTCAAGTTCGTTATAATTTTAGGACACCCAAACAACTCCACCCCCATATTCAACCGCCAATCAAGAGTCGAATTAGGTTCGGACAATGTATACAATTGCAAGTTTTTCGGGCCAGGTTTTGGGGTGTGCCTACAAACCCGACTGCAGGCCTGCAGGCGTGCTCGCTTAGACTTTTTTCGGACCTTAGCTGTCTTTACCCCAGATTTTCGCTTGCTTGGCGGCTCGCCTATACGATGTGCCGCTTCTTCAAAAAACGAGGTAATTAGTACATAGTAGAGGTCGTGTGCTCTCAATTCTACCATGTTCCAAGACTAGGACGAGTCGCGACCGTCAGTCGAGAAGGAGATATTTTTGAAGAGAAGAGTCTTACGAAGGTAATGATTGGATTCTTATAAAAACGGCACCGACTTACCTTCGTTCCAAGATGTTTTTAGCGTTCCAACTCGTTTCCACCATATCCAATGGCAGAAACCTCTCGGTCCTCGATCTGCACTGGGAGTTCACATGGACTGCCAAGGCTTACAATTCATCTCGTTTCTTGAGGACTGTACACATGAAGCCTACTCTCTTTTCTTCTGAGAATTCTGTCGGTGAACTCGGGCCACAGTTTGCATATGCCCCTCGACCTCCCATCGATTCGATGAATTGAAAAACCCTGGTCCGGCGCAGAATGCCATCTCAAACCTTGGTCGACCAATTGTCTTCCCTGTCAATGACCAGAGGACGCGAGAAATGCAATGCGATCAAGGCACACTTTTGCGGCCTTTGTTCTCGATGTAGGCACCTCTTCGGGCTCAAGCCACCGTATGAGCAAGTGTCGTAATAAGCGCCCGAATAGCCTAGAAAAGGACATCAAGCGCACTCAGACTGAGCCCTTTAGACTTGAAGAATGCATATCAGTGAATAGAGCGAGTCAGCCAGGAACAAGGTTGGGTACACCGGGGTATGCTTTAAACAGAATAGCAGCAATGAATGACACAGAGCATGCCCCAATGACACCGCCTGACATGGTTTAATTACACACAAGTCTGGCCTAACTTTACTCCATGCCATAATCTAACCCCTCAACGGGAACAACGCCAAGAAAGTAAAGCAAAGGAAAAAAAAAAACAGTGGGTATATTGTATAGATACTTGCACAACAACAAATACATCGAAAGCATCGAGAGAGAACAAGGGAGAGCTGGTGGGAAGGATGTACAAAGGTGGGCACCGTAAAGCTACAGTTCAAAGACTAACAGCATCGAAAAAAGAGGAATGGAATGGTAAGAAGACCGGTGCAAAGGTTGGTCGAACAATGGGGAGAGGTTATGATGAAAGGGGAGCTGGTTGAACGATCGATGGTCAAAGGATAGAAGACCAGGGTGAACGGAAGGGGTGAGCCATAAATGCATAACCGTGCAGAGGCCGATTCGAACATCCCAGAAAGAAGTGTTCGTTGCGGGATGATCCAGGGATATCGATAACAATGTTACACAACGGAGACAAAGGCAAGCAAACGGAGTGGGGGAAGAGCCGTGACAGCCAAAGGGTCCTTGAGTAACAAACGGACAAGTAGAAAATACACCAAGATGTCATATGCATAAGTTAATAAGAAAGGGTGAGCAATAAAGAACGACATGCTACAGAAGGGCATAAGCATGACGTATAGAGAAGTAGAGAGCCAGTGAGTAGACCTACAAATCATCAAGATAGCGGAATAAGAAAAAGATGTTGAAAGAAACCCGAAAAGCTTCAAGACTCATCCATCCTGAGATCAGGCGGTGGCATCGCGATCGAGTTCCTGCGACCATCACCTCCCCGACCCTCGTGGTCGCGTTCCCGATCTCGGTCCTGCGAGCCTCCATGAGAAAGCTGTCTCGTCAACGATGGTCGTTCACGTTCCAGCCTCGATACCTTCCCATGTCCACCAGGTGCACTCTGCGAGAAGGAATGACTTGGAGGACTATCCCGATGCCTCAGAGGCGGTGAATGCATTGTGTGAGAGATTCGGGAATGCGAGTGCGGTGGCGGGAGCGATGACGGATCGTGGTGCGACCGAGGTGGCTCCAAACGTACGGCGGAAGCGGTTGACCTCCGAGAGTCAAATGGAACCGAAGAATCACGTTCCGATTCGTGCTGCATTCCACGGCCATCTCGTTCATGTCCCGCGGGNACGAGACCCTCGATGATAAGTCGGAGCGTAACCTTGAATGATCTACCGGAGGGGGGAACTGGTATGAATCGGATGCGAGATGGCCGGACGATGAAGCATAGCCATTCTGAAGAGACTTGGTGTGGTACAATGGACCAGCGTCGATGCCGCGGTGACCAGCATTAGCATCCCGAAGAGCTTCTTCAAGCTCGACCACTCGCCGACGGAGACTATTCATCTCGGAATAAATTCCCGACATCTTGCGCTCCATCATGGTTTCGATAGTGTCGTGGAGTTTCTCCTGCTGGTGCGACAGATTTTGGAAGAGGGAATTGGATCGCTGGAGCTGCTCGCCGAGCCATGTCTTGAGTTGCTTAGCGTCGTTTAAGGAATCGTAAAAGGCGGCAAATGGTGCCAAGAAAGCGGCCCTGTCTCCATTAGCGTGCTCGGTTTGATGGAAAGCTGGGGTGGGAGGGACGAGACTTGACGCTATTGGGACGGATGCCATGGGAGAGCGTGGGGTGCTTTCAGAAACTTGGATGGAAGGAGGGTTGGTCATATGTTGTGAAAGGCGTGTCGGTGTCGGAGGGACGTGGCCTATCGGCCTCTTTGCGGTGGAAGTTTCGGCCATGGCATTAGGCAAGCGTGGTAAAGCCATAGTAGGATATCTTCCAGAATAAAAGGCGCCTTGAGTTGGTGGGGCACTCTGAATAGAAGGTTGGAACTGCTCAGGGCTTTCCCGTTCCCTGGGACTGATCACTATATCAGCTGGCTTCCTTTTTGTTCCCAACTGCGCTGCACGTCTCTTTGCAAAGCTGATTGGGGGAGGTGGCAAAGTGTGAGCAGATTGATGTGGCAGGTGCATCGATTGCTGCATCTGAAAGGAGGACACGTTTGGACTGGGTGGCCGCTGTGTCCCGGAAGAAGTGGAGGATGTTGCAAGTCGTCGAGTGCCAGCGCCCCCGCTGGGACTGCGGCGAGCACCCCGAAGTGGACCAGCCGGTCCTTTCGCGACTTCACTTGATGGCGGTGGTGCAGCAGTTGAAGATGCGGGCCCAGCAAGGCTGCCTCGTCGTTGCTCAATCAGAGCTTTTTGCTTCTGTTTCACGCTTATCATCGATTTTACCTGTTCAACCTCCTTCGGATTATCGCGTTGGATAGTGAAACCCATCACGACCGGGGAGATAGGAGTGGAATTTGCCTCTGCTGGAGGTACGCGAACGTCGATATTCAGTGCGTGAGGTGCTCCAGTCACGGTCATCCGGCGCTTTTTCATCGGCGATGGCATTGTGCTGGACGGAGAAGGCGCGCCGAGTGTGTCCTGGGGCGGTGGCCTCAGCTCATTCGCGGCCCTCTGGGTCTCTTGTGGCGGAGAAGATGAAGCCAGCATATCTAGATCGGTTTCCTCCTTTACCCGAACAGCGGTGGGCGAGGCGCGGCTAAAAAAGGCGCTTCATCAATAGACGCAAGGGAAGTGGGGGTCGACGGGTGGAACGCAAAGTCAAAAAACAAAGGACATACTCAGACTCTGACGGGACATCATCGCGCGACCCTGAGACGATATCTTTGTGCGGTCGTTTCCTGCCTGCGGTGCGTGCTGCTACGTCCTCGTCGCTGGACGGACGCGACAGGGTGCGGGGCGGGGGCGAGCGTTGGGGCGGCGGCTTGTCCATGGTCGACGAGCGGGCCTGGATGGGCGGGAGGGCGTTGTTCCCTGGGGAGATATTGCTCAAGGAGTGGTTGCTAAAGGCCTGGGCGAAGGACGGTAACGACTGGGACGCATGCGTCGTCATGCTGGCATGGTTGACTGACATGGCGACGGAAACAGGTGACAGTGATGGGGTCGTCGTCGNTGGACTGTGGCCACCAGGAAGAGGCAAGGAGCGAGGAGAGCGGAGGCAACAGTCTCGAAGGGCGTCTGATGGTTGTCGTTGACGATGAGCAAGGGCAGCAGGACGGCGATGGCTGAGGAAGTCAACAAGGGGAGTTAATTAAAAAGTCGCAGGCACCCTGAATGGAATTCCGAATAGAAATCCTTCCCCTTTCGCGTAATCAGGTTCGATCATCAAACATGGCCCCTTTAAATACTACAACGCCTGCAGGCACGCAAATCTGTAAAGACACGAGGTGGATACACAACACATTTACTACCGCCTATCGATACATATCTTTTGTCCTCAGTCCCCCCGTTTCTTCTTTCTCCTCGCAGTGAGCACAGTCACCGGGGCAACAGCCACCGCGGGTTTCGAGCCCTCGTCTGCAACGGGCATGCTCACCGCAGCGCTGCCGTAAATATAGGAAAGATATGTGTCCAGAGACGTGACGGGATCGGGGAACGGATTTGGCGATACCTCCGCCACGGCGGCCTTCCCAGTGCGTCGCGGGGGGGTGCTCGGGGGTGCAAGCAGCGCTGGCGGCGGTGTGCTTTCGCGTTCTGGCGTCTTACGTCCTGAATGGTTCTTCACGAGGGCTGGCTGGGTGGAAACGGGGGCACTCGCCATGCCTTCGCAGAGTCCTTTGATCGCACTCTCCACCGTCTCTGTTGAGCGTACGGCTTTTTCCCGAGTAGAGAACTCTACTCCCGTGAGAAGGGAAGTCATAACGCGCTTGATGATTTGGGGGGCAACCTGACCTGGTTGTGGAGCAAGAGGCGATACGGTCGACCGAGCGGCGCCTCCCTTTGGATTCCCTGTGGATGCCGGGGAGAAGATGACACTGAAGAAGCCCGTCACTGCCCCAGCAACGCATTCTTGTCTGAATGACATGCGTTCCCAGAATTCGTCAACCGAGACCTTCTTCAGCTCTCCCATCGGTTTGTCTTCTTTCTCGCTTCGCGTTGATTTGTCGGATTCAGGTCGTTTGCTTGAAGACACATCGCTGTGTGACTCCGTCCTGGCGCGCTTCTTGGAGGGTGATTTAATTCCTTCCGTCGTCGTTGTAATCAGGGCAATCTCGTCGATAAAACGCGACTTCGGATCGTCGTCGAACCACGGAATATACGTGCCCAGGTTTTCACCGTCCGCGTCTCGTGGACAGGGCAGCGGCACGCCTTCCTGAGAATATGGGTGGGTGTAGAACCATGTTATACCCGTTTTCAGTGGTGCTGCAGTCGCCGACGCGACTCTGATCAAGTCTTCCGCCTCCGGTTGGTCGTATCCTGGTAGGATGTAAAAGGCTTTTGCCTTCGCCTTGTCCGCGGCTCTGGCTTCAACATCCGCGATGGTCTGCGTTAACACGCGTTTCCACCACGAGCACAGTTTCGCGTCAGTAAGTGGCTGCTTTCCACTGAACTCCGCCGAGTTCGGAAAGAGATACTGGCCCTGTGCACGCGCGAAGAGCTGAACCCACAAGTACTCTGCATCTACCGGACGCGTCGCTGGATCAGCATAGTAGGCGAGCAACGCGCGGACGAGAGTGGCGGTCGGTGCTTTCCCCTTGCTCTGTCCCGTAGAATCGACTTTGGAGACATAAAGCACTGCGCTGGAGGTCGCTGGGATATGGAATACGTTGGCTTCGATGGCGGTCACCAAAACGCGCGGTGCGTCCGGATTTTCCTGCTCGGAGCAAAGGACGACTATGTCGTGCAGGTAGGCCTTGGGTCGCGGCTTCGCATAGGGATAGAGGGATGAACTTTTTCTGGGAGCCGACACGAGAACATGAATGTGGAATTCGCGAACGCCTGGTAGTTTGGAGAGGGCTGCGAGGAGACTGTCGCGAAGGTTGATCGAGGCCGACATAGCAAGAGTATCCGTGGGAATCTGGAACAGCAGTGGCTCGCTGTGTGCTGAATGTTGTGCAGATCGCCTTCGACAACGTGGACGACGACGACAACGGCGACCTCGACTTCTTCATTGATGCCATAAAGCCCATTTGGGAGTCCAAACAACTTTATCCAGCTCTCACGCTGCAAACCGCCGGCTTCATCTGTAACACTCAACGACAATGAAAATGCGCGAAACCAACGTTCCTGAGCGATGTTCGTGCATGTCGTCAGCAATGGAATGTGGCTAGGTGCTGTATTCCAAACGACTATCGAATCATCACCCCCTGCTTGACTACATCACCTCTATTTTCCCCTGACTGGATAACTATGCGCATGCTTCATGTGTCTCGAACAGAACTCATCTCCCCGACTCGGAGATTAGAAGCTGATACAAGGGGAGACTTGTTCTACACTGCTACACCTGCGGCAGTTGAAACACTGGATCTCGTTCTGGAATCACAATAGAAGAAGATAGAGAATTCTACAGCACGCCGCAGCGTGCATACAGACGTCTTTCACGGTGGACCAGGCTCCTCGTCTCCCTACAGACGAGCTGCAAAAAACAATTGAAACTCCCGTAAACGCCTTTGATCAACCCCTTCACTTGGCTCACATACATACCCATACGTTTCAGAGCGTGATCGTCCTTCTGCAGCTGACACTCCTTGGGAATCCCTCACACATGCTCTTACGGGATGGTGGGAGAGCTGTTATTCCCCTTCAATTATGCATCTTGTTCCGTGTAGAGTTCTGCTGACAGTTTAATCAATTGACTGATCTTCAGAACACCCTTTCGTCTTCCCTGACAAAAGGAATTCTCTCTGTTTTAGGTATTATTTCTTATGGCAATGTCCCCCATCGGAAGCGGACATGCTTCGATGGAAAACTTAGAGATTTGTATACCTTCTCATCTCGTGTCGGGATGATCTCGGCAGGGGAGCAGTTCATCCACCGATACCAAGGGACGAGGTCACTCCCAGCAGCCATCCACAATCCAGGGTGAAATTTTAATGAGACATGCTGTCTCTGTTCGGTGACGGTGCGAGTAACCCTCTTCTTTTCCGCAGTTAATCCTACTCTTCACAGGCCAGCATCGGACCATCTTACCGTCGTCACATTTTCAATAGCGCCACGCCTTGCATGGGCCTGATCAGGCTTTTAAAGACGAATGAGCATTTGAATTCGTACTGTATGAAGGTAGGCCCAAGAGACAATTGATCCGTGCATGAAGAACGAAGAAGATAATACAACAAAAGTCCAGGAAGTAAGTTATGCGAGGTATGCAAAGGTATCCCGGGTGCCATCGACTCGCTCGATGTAATCTTTTTCAAGAAGGGTGTCAATGGCCTGGAACAGCATGTTATTTCCCGACCAACCGCACGCTGGAGAAACTGAGAGGATCGCACCTTCTTGATATCTGGCACCTTCGGCGTGAACCGTTGAGTCAATTGAGAAATAACCTCATCTAGCAGGGCTTGATTCTTCATCGTCTTTCGTGCCTTCATAATCCTGTTGCCGAAAGGCACATCAGCCATACATACCACGGAAACGAAAAAGCTCTGGCACCGTACCTGACGATAGTCGCTTGGATTACGTATTTGCGATCCTCATCAACTGTCTTCATAACTTCCGTCGATTCAGCCTTGGTGTCAGATTTGATAGGCTGGTTCAAGTTGACCCGAATCTTCTTAGACTTGAAGTCTGACAGTGACTGCGTCAACATACCCGACGATTACGAGATTTTGGACAACGTACTGGGATTCAAGTCATATTGGCCCGCCTCTTCGCTAACCAGCACCTTGGCCTTCGTTAGCAGCGCAAGCACCTGAACGAGATGGTCCTTCGGTATTGACGTCGCGATATGGAGCTCATCGAGGGAGAGAGTATCGTTCCGATTGAACTGGAGCAGAATGGCCGTTTGGAACGTTGATGTCATGAGGATATACTTCTGATTGGTGTAGTTCGTCCGCAGCTCGTTCTTTGAGTAGTTCCACAGCCAGGTGAGCTTCCTTCCCGAGTGCTTCATCTGGTAGTACCGTTGGAAACGATCGTAAGTTGCTTGCATTTCTTGGGGGATGATGAAGTCATGTCCGGGTGGGTTAAGGGGCCAGAAGTTGGTGCCGAGGACCATGATGCTGAAGCTGATGTCTATGTCGTCGTGAGTTTGTTCCATTCGAGCCTTGAACTGATCTGTGAGGTCCTTGCTTAGACTCATATCTTTGAGCAAGTATAGTCAGTAAAGCTCAAGCATCAGTAAGAACCCTCATACCAGTGAACATGCGCTGCAGCTTGTTTGTATACTCGAAACCACATGCTTCCTTCAGTTTGGAGATCATACTTGCTTCACTTTCATCGGATGCCGATACCCCGTGAATTAGACGCTTGGATAGCCTCGTAGTGTAGAAGGTCTGGAAGATATCCTTGTCCTCGAGATATTTGAAGAGAATCATCTGAAGAGAAGCACGCGTGAGTTTAAATAAATACCAACTTTCGATGGGTGTAAGCTTACCACTCGGTTCAAAGCGCCCTCCAGATCGCCCTCTTCCGCGACTTTGTTGCTCTTCCTCAACAGCAGGTCAGTATGTTTGGCAAGCAATTCGGGAGATTTGGAGTTGGATGTTCCTGTAGCGGCGTTTCGGTTCATAAAATCTCTGCAAGCTTTGTCCAAGCTGGCAACGAAACCTGCCTCTCCTCTGAAACTGCGGGTGACGGTGTCAGAGTTTTTCCTGTGAACCTCGAGAAGGGCATCCACGTAGGGCTTCGGTTCCACCGCGTCGCCGCCCTCTCCACGGGAGGCCGACTCTCCAACCAGTCTTGATACTGCCGCAAGGCCAGCCTTCTTAACGTGCTCTTCGAATTTCTTCCTGAGAGGTTCCAGACCTTCAGGGATTCGAGATAACAAGGAATACATCCGTTGCAGATCCTCGTCCTTGTCGAAATCAAGGAGGTTCTGGAAGCTGTCCCACATAAGTTCTGAGTGAGCGCGAATGAGGACTGCCTCGCATTTGCTGATCAGTGGTTTTCGTGTTCCAGTGTTCAGATATCGGTCGACGCGGTCCTCCTCCTCTTTCAGCCTCTCTTCAGCCTTTTTGAGGTAGTCGGACACGCTGTGAGATGCGATGAACGACTCCGATTCGTGATTGTAGTAGGTTTCGGTCGTTTCGATGAAAGGACCCTCGAAATGCTCCTTGTAGACGTCCAGACACGCTTTGTTAGTGTCCGTCTCGTCCAAGCCGAGGGAGACGAATGAATCAACGACTTTCTTGACCAGGCCTTGGTCAATGGTTTCGCCGTTCCTTTGGTTCTCTATCAGCCGGAGAATGGCACCAGCCAGCTTTTGTTGCCGTTGTATAGGTATGAAGAGGCACGCTTTCCATTGTACCAGAGCCAACTTGATGATTGATTTAGTTACGAAAGATCTCATATGGACAAATACACGCACAGTGTAAACGGGGTAGACATTCTTCCGGCCTTCATCTCGTTCCCTTCGAACCCAATGCCGGTTCAGATAGGTGAAGAGACGATTGATATAGTTCGCTCCAGTCGTGTATCGGTCCCATTCGGCAGCATAATATCTCAGAAGCGCCTCATCTTGCAGAGTTTCTGCGACCTATACCAAGGATAATAAGATATCTGCAACGATGGGACTGCGCGCAATACCAACTTCACGCAAACCCTGTAGATGATTGACGAAATACTTGGTAAGGTTGTTGTAGAGATCGGAGCCCATCAAGCTCGCTCCAGCTTTGTACCCATGTCAGGATGGTCAGCATGAAGACGGGTAGGTCAGCCTAGCACAAGACCACGTACATTTGCCGCCCAACCCAATACCACCCTCCGATCCGTGCATTTTGGAAGATGTACAGTAGTTATACGCAACGGTATATAGCGACATATACTGTGTATCCGGAGTCAAACAAAGCGCTTAAGCTGTGAACATGGTGGGACGATACCTTGGAGTACGAGACTCCTGTCTGTAACTTGGTCATGATGTGGTCGACGCCCTCTTCTAGATACTGCCATGTCGTCGCCAGGTCGGCAGACGCTGGAGGCATTGGAGGACCAGAGTTGGATGGAGGCATGATGGTGGTGGTTCAAAGGCAAGAAATCGTGCCCAAAACGCGAAGTGATCGCGCCAGGCGGGACTAATTAGGTCGCGTCCAAATAACCCCGTCCTTCTTTGGTATGGTTTACGCGAGACCATAGGCATGTTTTGGGCAGCAAAAAGTATAAATTATCTATGTAAGATCTATAGTTTAACAGCCTTGTGTACACTGGCAATCCCTCCCCAGTAGTCGGTCCAGGCCCCTCCATCTTCATCTTTCCCGGTCGCGAAACCAGCTTCTCGAATCATCTGGGCGAACTCCGCCTGGGGCGGGAATTTGCGAATGGACTCGACAAGATACTGGTAAGAGTCTCTGTCCCCAGCAAGGACCGTTCCCATGAGAGGGATGACCGAAAATGAGTATTGGTCGTAGAGGCTATTCCATTCGTTAGTACCGCTCAAACTCCAAAAGGAAAACGCAAGGACGACATACGTGCTGAGCAAAGGGTTGCCGACCCTGCTGAATTCCAAACAGGCAAAGGTACCTCCAGGTTTGAGGATGCGATGAGCTTCCTTCAAGACTGCTGGGATGGAGGTGCAGTTACGGATACCAAACGCAATGGTATACAGGTCATAGGTGTTGTCTGGGAAGGCAGACATTTCTTGGGCATTCGCCTCGTGGAAAGCTATTTGAGGGGCTGGAAGAGGCTACATGAATTCTGGCACAGTGCATTAAGGTTGTCTGGACGTACTGTTATGATACATAGTCTTCTTGAACCGCCTAAATCCCTCCTTCAACATTTCAGCATTGATGTCCGCAATATCGACAGTGGTTTCCCGGTCTGCGTATGTCTCTCGCGCATGGTCGAGAATTCGGAGGGCAATGTCACCAGTTCCTCCGGCAACGTCAATACACTTCATCGGGCCTTTCCTGCCCGGTCGGAGGGAAGAGACGAACGAGTCTTTCCACAGGCGATGGACACCAAAAGAGGTCGCGTCATTCATAAGGTCATAGTTGGAGGCGACCGAGTCGAAGACCTCCTTCACCATGGACTCTTTTGCATCTTCCGGTACTGTCCTGAATCCGAATGAGGCCGTTCGTGGCTCTGGTGGAGGCTGACTGGAAGAGTTGGGCGCCGATGTCGAGGCTCGAGCATACAGATTGAGCACTCTAGGTGGTGTTGAGCGCGAAATACGAGAAGCAAGGCGGAGGCCCTGTCTGGTGGAAGTCGAGAGCATGGTGTCGGACGCGTTCTGTCACGATCACCCGCGACAAAATCGTCAGTGCCCGAAAAGGCAACTAAAGAAATCTCAGGCTCTACGTTTTCGCTTCCTCCGCCATCGTTCCAACGTCAGAAATGGCTCTCAGCACAGATAAGGGAAAGGGGAAGGCAATTGGTACTTTTAATTCGTCTTGTAAAAGGCTTACACGGCTAATTTATAGATTGTAGAAGAGCCAGTCGAAGAAGAATTATCGCATTCGGAATCAGAGTCTGATGCATCCTCAGACTCCGAATCCTCGTCCTCAGCATCTAGCAGCGACTCAGACTCTGAAAGCGAGCCAGAGATAACAAAAGAATATCTTGACTCGCTTTTACAAAAAGCCCGAGAGAATGCTCTCAGACGGCAGGAAGAAGAACAACAAAACGCACCCGAGGAAGAGGAAATTTTGACTCTTGAAGCAGACCCTAGTCCACTCCCCCCATTAACCCCCGGGAACCNTGCCGACCCCTTACATCGATTTGGACCAACCAAAAGCCTCGTCTTCGAAGCTAAATCCAGATGTCAAAAAGGCAGAGAGAACAACATCGTCCCTCTCAATACCCCAACCCCCACCACCGCCTCCCGAGCTTTCAAAATCTGGAAAGCCATTAACAAAGAAGGAGAAAAAGGCTGTCAGTGTAATCTCGATCGATATCTCAATAATTGTCTGACCCCATCCTATTCTGTAGCTCAAAAAATTGACTGCAGGACCGGATTGGTTTGACCTTCCTGCACCACCAGAAGCAGATCTTCCTCGCTTGCACCGTGAAGTCGAGTCTCTGCGGCTTCGTAACCAACTAGATCCCAAACGGTTCTACAAGAAGGAGGAAGGAGAAGGAAAGGGTATCAAAGGGCTGCCCAAATATTTCGCAGTGGGTTCCCATTTCTCGTCGTTCTATCCCTCCTGTTCATACATTTCTTCCAGATCGGCACCGTTGTCAACACTAAGACGCCGTTCGACACTGCTTCATCCGAGAACCTTACCCGCGCGGAACGGAAACGCACTCTAGTCGACGAACTCGTCGAAGACGAAGAATCAAGGCGCTATGCAAAGAAAAAATTCAACCAACTACAAGATGCCCGTGGCAGTCGTGGGCGGGGTACACTGCAGGCGAGAAAAGCTGCAAGGAGAGGGAAGTGGTAGATTTTTCTTCGTCCATCGTGTCCATCTGGAACAAATATACAAATTATCAAAAACTTCACGCGTCGGATATTCGTCTATGTATCCTCATTAACTTTAACTTCGGAGACCCAGTCAATCGCCAAGAAATTGAAAATATCCATGCCAAACCCTTCAAAAATAATGAAAGAATAATTGAACCCATTCCTAGAAACCTCTACGGCCCATGGATCGTGATTTGGGGCTCCTCGTCTTCATTTTCAGCATCTGCTTGTTCCGCTTCGTCTTCTTCGGCGACATCTTCGGCGACATCGTCACCAGCCGATGTATAGTTGCGCAGGCCATCTCTACTTCCGGGACCCCCGGTTCGCCTTTGGTCTTCCTTGTGCAGCTCATCTCGCATGGCGTGGACGTCTTCGTCGACCCTTCCGGCAACGCGATCGATACCAGCTTCTGCGAGCTTGACGCGAACGCGGGAGGTCGACAAGTGAGCTGCCTTGCGAGGAGGACGCTTGAGGCGGCGACGAGCCACCATGACGGGCACAGAGCATTTCTAGAACGTAACAGGTCAATAAGACACGATTAGACAAAAGACAAGTAGCATTGGCATACCTCGATGAGATAGTGCGAAGTGGAACCCAAGAGAATTCTAGTGGGGATGGTCAAAAATTGGGAGATTTGGGATGCCGCTCATTCCGACTCACCCATTGAGATGGCTGAGACCTCGGGAACCAACGACGAGCATGGTTGGTTCGGTATAATCAACGATATCTAGGACCCCTTCAGTTATGATCCCGGCTCCATGATGCAATATAATTCATACCTAGCAGGATATGACGCGCATTCTTTGCATGCCAAGCTTGACAAGCAACAGTGACGTTCAGCCTAGTCCTTTGCAACAAGCTGGTAACTTGGCGAGCCAATATATACGCCATTCCTTGACGCTGAAGGCTCATGTTAACCCGGTTGTACTCTGCACGGGGAGACGGGGACTGACCTCCTGCTGACTTCGAAGCTTTGCAGTGCGGTCAGCTTTGTTCGGAATTTGGGGGTCGACTAGGGAGACGAGATTAAACACCATGAGTGAATGAATGTTGAGCAATAGAGATTTACTTACGTCGAGACTCATTCTCGACCACGCTAACGAGCAACATCTCATCGCCGTCTCTGAGAACCGTACCAATGCCCCACTCTACCGCATAACGACTCTCTTCACTAAGATCACTGGCCACAACATAACGCCTTCGCTTCCTATTCAATTCATCCAACTTCGTGTCTGGGTCACCTTGAGTGATCGTAATGGTGCACCGGTCCCGTTGGAAGACGGGGCGAGAAGTGTTGAGAGGGAAAGGCTCATGGGTGCGCATAGACTTGCGCCGGCGAGGGTTACGCTTGCCTCGAGCCGTCGAGTCCAGCGTATTGAGAGAGCTAGGGAAGTATGGCTCGGGAGGCACGATTACATTGACACCCTCCCCAACGGGGTCCGCGTCCTCGACCTCCGGCAACGCATGCTCAGCGGCAACGGGGGCAATCAAGGCGTTCTGCTCGGTGTTGCGTTCAGTGATAGGGTCAAAGATATCCTCTTCGTCGCTGGAAGAATCTTCAGTCCCCTCGTCCGACAATTCCCCACCATCCTGCCCATCGTCCACATCCTCCGTGAACGCAGACCGAGAATGAACGGTAGATTCGGCCTCTGATAATTCTGCATCCGACTGGTTGAGAGCTATACGTCCGATGGGAGGGGACGACTCGCGCGTGCGCCATCGTCTGAGGACAAAGGGAGACTGCGAACGTGCACGAGACCTGCTCCTACTCTCGTCCTCGTGATCCGGGGGCGCCTGCGACGACGACGACCAACGCTTTCCGCTGAACATCGACCGCCCGCGGCGGTCATCTGTGCTGTCCCTTGTATTCGTACGTGAGAGGGACAACCCGGACATCATTGAGGAGATAGATTTGCCAAGCGACGTCGAGTGCCGCGATGACTCGGGTTTCGCACTGCCGGATTGCGTTCGTTCGAGATCATTCAGATGATTCTTCAATTCCTGTGGAGAAAAAGCACTCAGTAACAGGTTCGTCGAGGACCGTCGTCTGGGGGTGGCGGGGGCCGAAACAGGAGGGGAGTCAAAAGATTGGTTGCGGGAGATGGACGACGGCTTGCTCGACGCCGGCGATGGCTTCATGGAGTCGGAGCTGTGCTGTGAGACAGCCGGTGGTCGTTTGACGGTAAGGTCGAGCTCCTGGCCTTCTACTGGAGTCGCCAGACCAGTGGCGGGCGATGCACTGGACCTGCTGCCACTGCCATTGTGCTTTGAGAAAGGAAAGCTCAAGCCACTGCTGCTGCTCGACGATCCAGGGCGCGACGAGGAGCCTGAACGACCACCGCCGGAGCTGCCTGGTCGAGTGAGCTTGCCCACCCAGCTCTTCCTTTTTTCTCTGCCGGCGTCGTCGTTGCTCATAGTGGTTGCGATGGTGGCGGGTTGTGGGAGAAAGCGAATGGGGCTTACCTGAGTGAAATCCTGTGTTTTCGTTGGATCGCTCTGCGAAAAATAGAATCAGTCAGGATGATTGAAATCGCCTTGGCATGAATAAATGACCATTTATGCCGTAATTCAGCGGGACGGTCCTCGATGTTGCGCTGGGTGGATGAGGAGGAGGACGAAAAGCAGGAGAGAGGAGATTTTGTTTTGATCTCATGATATATCTCGCGCGGAACAAGTCTTATCAGGGGAAACCAGACCCGCCCATGACCTCCATACGCCGCCGCCGCGGGACACGATAAAGTCTATTTGAGAATCTACTATGTCGACTGCCCAAGCACAGATACAGGCACGTCCTTGTATTTCTCAAGCATCTGTATCTTCTCCTCTTTCCCCTTTCTTGACAACTCCCTAAGTTTCTGAATGAACTGGGGTGGAGCAGTAAACAGGGAGGGGTCAAAGGCCGCCGCGGCGCCTTCCACGCTCTCCGTTTTACTCCCGTGCCCAAGAGTTTGCCAGTACTCTTCCAGATTTTCGGGGTCGATTCCAGAAGGAATGAGGTACGTCTTGAGTATCTTCTCCTGAACTGCGGTCAACTTCTTGCGAGCAACGTCAGGCTTGACGTCGAGGCGCTGGATCTTGTATTGCATAGACCCTGAACCTTTGTCAGATACGTCATGCGGAAACGGAAGGCCAAGAGATACGTACAGGGGGTGTCAGGGTTCGCTGCATTCGCGACTGCGCGGAATCCGGGCACCGGATCTTCGCCAATATACGACTTGACCTCGACTCGGAGTTGTTCAATTGGTTTCTGTTCTGGCTCCCCGTCCCACTCTAGTGGTTCAACCCATACATACATTGCCGCAGTATCCTCCTTCGTGAAGAATGTTGCCCTCGAACTCTAAATTGCAGGTACCAGAATGAGCATAGTCACACGAGCAGGGAAACAGGGCGACATACCTGTCCCGGGAAACAGTTTGCGACCTCACCCACTACCTGCTCCATCAGCCCCACGCACTTTTCGAACACCTTGTCGCCCACCCCTTCTCCTGGGCCAAATAATCGCTCGTCCATCTCTGAGAGGGGAATATATTGGAAACCAAATAGTGTTTCCGTATTATGGTAGGCCACAATTACTCCGTCCATATTACCAATGCGGACTTGGAAACTTGAGGTGTCGCGAGACGGAATGTTAGAAAGGAACAGAGGGTTTCTGCGGGAGCTGCTCACCTATATTTAAGGAAAGCAGATCTAATTAAATCGTAATATTCTTTCTCGAAACTTTCTAGCTCGCCATGGGCCTTCTTGATGGTATAGCCCGTATGTTCCTGCTCATAGTTCAGCACGATGTATCTTAAGATTCAAGCGGGATGCTGCGAACCTCGTAGTTGAGAACATCAAGGCGGATTGGCACGCAAGCACGCGTCTTGATATCGAAAACGCCAGTGCCCGGTAGCCGAGGATCGTAGCAGTCTAGCTGTGACCTAAGTACAAAGTTCTCGGACTACACCCGTAAGCAGACAACCTTGCATCAGGACAAAGTATACACACCTTTGCGTATCGGTATGCTTCACGTTCGTTGCGACGGTCGGTGACAAGCGGCGACGCTTTGAGCAGCTCAGAGAAATCTTTTTGCGGCATTGTCAGGAATCTTTCCAACAGTGTTCCCTGCCAACGATGAGTTCCAAGATCTCTCATACATAAAAAAAARGTATCGCTTACTAGCCAAGTTAGAATAGTCTTCTCTGGCATGTCGAACGGCGACTTGTCGGAGTCAATGGTGTGGACTCCATCCTTGTAGTTCAGAGTGACCATAGCAGGCCATCTCTGAGCTGGAGAAAACTTCTTTGACTGTAGAAGGAGAATTTCAGTGTCAATGGCACGAACTGCGAATGGTCGACATACCAAATTCCGGAAGTCGTGCGATAGAATGGACGTGTCCACCTCCTTGTCTTCCGAGATGAGGAAGTAGCAATGGGACAGGATCCCTGACAGTGAAGATGTAGAGCCTGCAAAAGACCTATTTTCCCGCTCGGCTAGTGATCGAAGGTCCTGGTGGTAATCGGCGTGAAACGAGGTTCCATGGTCGGGCCAAACAAGCACTTACCTGATCCCTTGAGCTTGGGACGAAAGCTGGAATTCTGTCATAGTCAAAGTCGGACACTTTTGGCACTGTCTGGAGCCATGGAGTGAAGTTGTACACTCTTGAACGAGGATCCTGCAGCCAGTGAACCCCAGGACTGGAAACGGACGTCAGACCAACGCAATAGGTATCTACCCGGAGGACTTTGCTTACTTGAAGAGGACCCTCTCAAGACCATGAGAGAGTGTGGCGATTGGTGGCCGCTCATGAGAGGGGAATACGTCTAAACTGCAGGATTAGAAAAGCAAAGGTCGTACAACGGGAACAAATTACCTTCGAGTACGGCCCCTTCGCTGGGGACCAATGTGCCCTGCACCTCTTGTTTCGGAACCAGGATGTGCGGAGGCCGCGGTTTGTCCTTGCGATTGGAAGCCGACTTTTCTTTGAGATTTGAATGAATATGAGGAGCTGACTTCTGGCGCTTTGTGCTCTTGGTTCCCGGTGGTAACACCGGAGTCAAGTCTGCGGGTTTTATTAGTTCAACACCGGAACGGGAGCTCAGTAAGAGGCACGTACGATCTTTCCAAGTGGTTTGAACCCATTTCTCTTTCACCAAGCCGGACGTGGAGGTGCCCGCAGCCGTCTCCGACGCAGCAGCTACGGGAAGACTGCCAGCAGGCGTCTTTAGCTTCTTCTTTTTCTTCTTGAACGACGACTGCGGCTTGTAGGGCCGTGGCTCTACCTGCTCCATAAACTTGCGGGTTTCCGGAGACAGGGAGTATAGCCAGCTGGACGAGTTCTTCGGTTTCTTGTGTTCCTTCAGAGCACCGGGCGGTCCATCGTTCCCGGACTTCGGAGTAGCGGGACGACGTGGCCTGTGCTGCTTGGGCAGCGAATGCAGTCGCGGGACTACGATTGAGAGGGCATCGTGCGAGGCATTGCGGACAGTAGGAGAGACGAGGAGATGGCGAAGGGGACGACGGGCAGAATTGAGCATGCCTTGCCCATGAGCGCTGGGTAGAGAAACCTGGAAAATATTTGATCGGCCGTCACGGAATCCATTTTTGGGTTGCCGAACATTGGAATATTCAATGATCTCACCGTTGCTCTCTCCCTTCAACACCCGCTAGCGATGGGCTTCTTTGGCTCTCTCTTCTTGTGGTTCTCTGGGTGAGTGTTGGAGCTCGTGTATTGAGGGCAGTGCTCATCGTAGGAACAGCCTTTTCTTCTCCAAACAGGCAGAGGTAGCCGTCGTCGGTCTCCAGGTCCGTTGCCAGTGCCCACATCGACCTCCACCCTTGGTCTAATCACATTGCAGGCGTCAGGAAAGACCTCTTTCGTGAATGTTATCACCTCTGGGCAGGTGAGTCGGCCAGATCACCGCGGAGGCTCGCATGGCTCAAGCTCGATGCCAAACGTCATTAGTGGAGCGAAGACGTTGTGCCAACCGTAGCCTTCAACTTTCGCAAGATAAGGAAGGGCAATGTTACGCTCAAGGTCTGGGATGTAGCAGGTGTGCAGATCGCGCTCTTGCCGCTAGATAAATGGTGTGCCAACATACACATATGATTGCAGGTCAACCGAAATTCCGTTCAATGTGGGAGCGCTACTGCAACGGGGTTGATGCAGTTGTGTGAGTACCGTTCCGCCTGCCATCTGCCGTCGTCCGTCACTTACGCCCCTCTCAGATACGTAGTGGACGCTGTTGATGTAGGTCGACATACACTTACATTCGCGCAAAGGCTCATATGGTTTGGTTAACAGCATGAAAAGTTCAATACCGCTCGGTTTGAGCTCCATCAACTGCTCAGCCATCCTACTCTTACTGGAGTACCTCTGCTCGTGGTGAGTGCAGGTATCTCTTGGTCAGTAAAAGCGGGTTTCTAAGAACGCTATAGCTCGGCAATAAGAATGACCTTCCCGACCATGCCACAGTCAAGGATCTTATCAAGGAACTGTAAGTTGCGCAGCAATGCACCCCGCAGCGGCTGACCCGTCCACTTTCAACAGGCAGCTAGACAAGATATCAGATAGACCTGTTTCTGTGAGTGTATCGGTGTTGCTTCGACTTCTCCTTGCTGATCAGATCCCCACCCAATTAGTGCTATAATGTAAGTCATTCCCTCCTGTCGGCGGTCTTCTTGAGTTGACATTGTCATTGTTCTGCAGTGTTCTATGAAGAGCCAGCACAACCTGTGAGTATCTCCGGACAATCTAGAACGTTCGAGATCTAACATCCCTCCAGGGATATTGTTCTGCAGTGGCTCGCAGCCAAAAGTCATTAAATTATTCCCTTCGTTACTTTCGGATTCCCGGCCCATCTTATCTGTAGTCTTGACTTCATTTCGTTCTGTTTCACACTGTTCATTTCCCAGTGGTCTTTGTCACTTCGTTTTCGTGAGCTGTTGTTGTTCACAAATGTACTTCTACTATATCTGAGGTTAATAGAACTTCATGTCACTTGGGGTATTTGCCGAACGAAATGTGGGATTGTCATCGCCGTTTAGCCATTTGCACAGTCAAATTATCGATGTACATTTGAAGGGTTTCGTTTCCAGAGACCAACTTGTCCACCTCCTTTTGGACTGTATCCACCTTGGAGAGCATAGCTATCGGTGCATGAGCATGGAGCAAATATGAAAGGGGTCTTTTCAATGCTCACCGCGAAGGTCTTCCTGGTAAGACAGAATTTCCCTGAACCGCATGCAGTCAATGAGGATCCATACAAGGACTGCGAGAGAATATCCCCTCACTTTAGGACCTTCTCTTTCTTGATGGCGTCTCTGACAATGTCCCCAGTTTTAGGAGATGTAATGCCCCATCCTGGGGAGTCCTCAGCGACGAAATTGTCGAACTCCATGGTTGCCGTCGTCGTCGAGGTTGAAGAGAATGACGGCAATGATGGCAATTGACGGCTACTAATTGATCCAAGGCGGAGATTGAATCCTCCTAAAGCAGGCATGACGCGTCGCGTCGAGAGCCTGAGGGTCACCTTGATTTCTTCCAAGTTCAACACCCATCGCCTCGCAAATATGCCAGCAACGGTGACGCCAGATACTTTGCTCGCCTTCAAGGCCGGGAGAGCCTTTAGAACCGGTGACACTAACACTGTGGTGGCCGATCCGGCAAAGGGTGCTGTTCTGTTGACCAACGGAGAGGATGGCCTGTTGCATTTCATCTGGAAGAACAGAGATACCAATAATATTGAAGAGGTGCTTTTCACATGCTTTATATCTATATTGGCTATACTGACATCTGCTTTGCAGGATCTTATCTTGTTCCCTACCGATGCGACCTTCAGCAAAGTTACCCAATCTAGCGCCGGGCGGGTGTATGTCCTCAAGTTTTCCTCATCAAACCAAAGGCACTTTGTGTGTTTCAATTCCTCCTGTCTCGTGAACTACCACTTACAAAATCTCCTATAGTTCTGGATGCAGGTACGACCCACCCCTCAGGGTGAACTACCAAAGTGGAATAACATATGTCACTAGGACGCAGCTTCAGGTAGAGATGAAGAGTTCGCCAACAACGTAAACGGCGTTCTCCAAGACCCCGACTACGACCTCGTGTGGGGTTCTTCTGCTGGTGCCTCATCAGCGGTTCCTGCTTCCACATCCCAGGCATCCTCGTAAGTATGTCGCACCCGCTTTACCGTTCCTTGATGTTCCTTGACACATTGGGTTTCCTCAGAGCTCCTTCCACCGGATTCCAAGCAACGCCCGAGCAGCTTGAAGCGTTGCAGAACCTTCTCAGGGCAGGCGGCTCGAATGCCGCTGCCCTGCAATCCGCGTCTGGCAAGTTCTCGTTGATTTTCATCTTGGCTCCTTATCTCAACTCACCTTAATGATAATATACAGACTTGTCGCTGGTAGACATCTTGACCCCCGCAAATCTCGTACCCCTCTTCCAAAGTCACCCAGAACTCGTACCAACACTCTTTCCATATTTACCACCAGATCTACCGGTTGAGCCATCTGCAGAAGTGTTGCAGAGCGTTATCCAGTACGTAGTTACGTCCCTGTCGAAGCAATATACTTTTCGACTGACGTCTTGTGTTTCGATAGTTCTCCACAATTCAGATCAGCTGTAGCGAGTTTCGACCAGGCCTTGAGGACAGGTCTCTTGGGTGACTTTGTGCGGCAACTTGGTCTGCCAGCAGAGGCCGGTATTGGGATTGTCCCATTCTTGAGGGCGATTCAGGAAAAGGCAGATCGGGAAAACCGAGAGAGTGGCAGAATGGATACAGACTAGTGAAACCGTGTAGATCGTCCTGTCTTTATTTCCTGTAATTCAAGTCTTTCTAAGTCCCCCCGTCGACAAGGCAGGCGTATAAAAATAACATCGAGATAAACAAGAATCCGAAGTATCTGCGATTAGAAGAAGTCGCTATGCACATATTGGGGGTCGGCATTTCAGTACAATTAGAAGTGGTGAGTAGTGTAGGCGCCGGTTGCCGAGACATTAGTCGATGACTTCTTCAGCATCGCTGTGTTCATCTTGTCGAGCAATACGACGTTCGTAAGCCTTGACCCTCTTAGCCAAATCATTGTTAGGCTTCAACAGAGCAAGGGTAATTCGCTGTCGGCAGCCTGCAGCTGGGCATGGAATAGACCCGGGACCTCGGAACGAAGCCCTGATTGCCTCCGCAGAGTATGAATGACCGCAAGAGGTCCTGTTTCTCGTGAGCGCTCCGGAACTGGAGAGAGAAAGAGAAATCTTACGAAGTCAGGGGGTTGACGAGGAGGGTCAAAGTGATTGGACACTTGTAATCTTGTGTTTGCCCTCCAATTTCCAGTTCGTCGTCGTCGTCGCTGTCATCTCCCTCTTCTGTTTAAGCCGTCAGTGGCAGTATAAAAAGACCAACAATTGTCCGGACCTTTTTTGATGAAGTTTGTAAGAGGAGGCATTGGCGTGTCGGGATGCGTAGCGTCCCAGATTCCGGTCCTAAAGTCGATATACTCTTGTACCTTGGCGTACTTCTGGCGAGAAGTCTTCTTTTTGTACTCCCTGTTTTCGCTCTTCACTCCACTAAAGTACCTATCCATAGCGTCGGACTGTGTCGTTTGGTTGAGTATACCAGTAGTTTCCATGCAGGAAGCACTCACGATTTCTTCGCCGCGAGAAACCTTTTGGTAGATATCATCCAGGACTTTGCTGTGGTTCTGGAACTTGGCGCTAATATCGATTGCTTCTCGCACGATTTGGTCGAGTTCTGCAATTTCCTACGACGAGAAGTTAGGGGTTGAACCTTGTAGCGCGTATGCAACCTACCTCTGGCTCTGAGTCGTCCCCCTCTGCGGCATCCGCGAGAGCGATGCCGATGTCATTCATAAGGTTCCAATTCTGTCGAATGACTTTGTCGCAGTTGATCCAGTCGCTAGCCATCCCGTGTATAAATTGGGCGTTGGCTTTGGTTATCGGCTGGTCAGTGAAGTTACTGACATCGATCCTCTCGTCGTCGCTTTCTTGATCTTCATCCGCCGCGCCCTCTCCCTCAGATTCTTGAACTTGAGGTTTTTTCTTACTCGGCTTGACGGCTTGTTTCCCGCTGCGTCTGCCAGATTGGCGAGGTGCGTCCTCGTCGCTTTCGACATCGTCCACCTGGTCCTGGGTAGACCCGTCCATTTCTATATCCTCCGAGTTCTGCCTTCTGGCTTTGCGACGAGAGCTGCTGGCTGCCGGCATTTCTGGTTGATGTATGAGAGCTGACAAGTTAAGCGCGTCTAAAATCGCGACGCGTTCGTATTGTTTGGCATCAGCCTCTGAACCAAGCTCTGACCTAACACTGTTTTCCTCCGTCCCGGTCAGCGCTGTCTCCCACAACCAGCTCAGGTCACCCTTCGTCGTCGCCCTCAATGCTGTCTGCGTTCCGAGCTGTGTCTCGAACGTCCTGCTCGACATGGGCTCCAGTGCTGGCGCGACAGCTGGCCCCCCCAGCAAGCCCACCAAAAGCTCTCGCTGCCTTCCACCCTCCAGCAACTGCAACAGCAGCGCTTCTTCCACCCGACACCGACCGCTATGCGCACTATCAACCAGTCTATGCGAGCCAAGAGGAAGCCCAAAAAGTCCGAGGGTGTCAAGTCTCCTCTGCTCGAGAACTGTCCCCAGAGGAAGGGTGTTGTCACCAGGCTTATTATTGCCAAACCCAAGAAGCCCAACTCGGCCAAGCGAAAGGTCGCTCGTGTCAAATTGTCGACTGGAGAATCCCTCATGGCCTACATTCAAGGTGAGGGCCACAATTTGCAAGAGCATAGTGTGGTTCTTGTTCGTGGAGGCAGAACGAAGGATCTTCCCGGTGTGGGGTAAGTCTGGCTGCATTTCTCCGTCGGCACTTAACGGCGATGGCTAACATTCGTCTTTTCCAGATATAAACTTGTCCGTGGTGCTCTGGACTTCAGTGGAGTTGTTGGTCGTGCCAAGTCTCGTAGTAAATATGGGTACGTGCTCCAGTCAATCACCCTCCGTCTTCATCCATTAATCCAATGTTCCACAGTGTTAAGAAACCAAAGAAGTAACCTAGTAGTCCCGTATAGCGTACTTAATCCTATAGAGATGATCCCAGACATTCCAATAATCCATCTATTTAGTCAAGTCAATAACCTTCCCAGCATCCCTCAATTTCTGCTCTCGTTCAGTCTGAACCCGAGAAATCCTCTCGATCTCCGTGGTCAGCGCCCAGCACCAGGCATCCCGTTCAATTCGACTCCGTGTCCGGAACACAACCATCTTGTGCTTTCCTGAGAGGTTTGGAACCGACTTGTTTGGAAGGGCAGCTGTAGTTGGTGCCTTCTCGGCGGTTGTCGCAGCCGGATGCGGACGATACCAGAGCATAAAGAGCATGTCCTCGTCGCGGTCGTCCGTTTCGAGGCCGTCCACGTATCGTCTTGGTGCCGCAGCGGCGTTCGCCTTGAATTCGCCTTTCGGTAGGTTCATGGCTGCGAAATACCCCGAAAGCACGTAGGCGTCGAGAAGGCTGATTCTTTGCTTTGCCGCGTTGTGCAGAGAGGAGCCTGGCTTTACACGGAATCGCACTAGATGACCCGCAACAATCGCGACGTAAAACAGTCTTGAGGGCAAGCTTAGCATTTGAATTACCACGAAGGAGGATCCAACTCACTTGTACGGCCCTCTCAGCCCTTTTCTCATATGCAGTTTGGTCGCTTTGGTGATTGGGCTACAGCCCTCGATGATGCACCAGTTGTACAGATTTTCCATGGCAGGATATGGCGCGGACATATCTGCTGGGGGCTCTGGAGGGAAATCTTCCTCCTGGCAAACCCGAGTCTGCGGTGTCAAACGAGGTCTCCGAGCCTGTGCCAGGTCGATTTCATCCTTCGCATCGACACGCTTCTTGTGCTTCCAGTAGCCAACTAGAAGCCGTAATCGATTCACCCATTCCAAGGCGAATCGGCGAGAATAGGTCTGACACGAAGTCAGCTTCCACTGGCACTCCAACATGAGGGTGACGCACTCACCTCGAAGCGAATCACATTGCCGGTATTCAGCAATAGCTCGAAACACCGTCTCACCCGCACAAGCGTTTTGTCATGGCGTTGAAGGAGGTAAACTTCGCCCCCCAGATCTTCGTCATCGTCCATAGTGGGCTGCTCTTGCTGCGACCACACCTTGAACCAAGCGTTGTCATCTGAACCCGGGTCCTTCTCCGTGTGCGTGCTCGGCGGAACAGGCACAGATGCCCTTCTTACCGCAACGATAGACCTCAGGTTAATCACACCTGCTGCATGCATTACTTGGTTGGCACCCCGATGAATTTCCGATTTACGGAGATTCTTGACCCAAGAATCCAAGTCTTGCGTCGTCAGGGCCAAACCTGGGGGAGAAGGGGGGTACGCTTCGTTCAGATGGTTAATGAACAAAAGCCCCATGTGTGTTGAGAGATAGAGGGATTGCTTGAGCTGGGTGTTTGGTTTGACGCGCTCGACATATCCTTCGATTGATGGAGGCTCATCATTTACAGCGCCACCCTTTAGATGATAGTGCATCGGAGCATGGGAAGTCAATCGGATCTCCAAAGCAGCGGGTCGAGAGGACTGAAATCTTGGGTCAGTCTGGACGAGATCCATTTCCAACGATCAACGTACCTGCTTCACTGCTAATCCGGCTAAGATGGCCCATGGTCTCGTCTTGCCATATATGTCCTCGTCCAGCCACAGCCAGTCCAGATGCGCATCTCTGCGCCAACAAAGCTCCAGTCTTTTCCCCTGTTCGGTGAGTTCTCTTTCAACAAGAGCGAACCAATCGGGGACAGAACGCAAGGAGTTCATGCAGAGTTCAACGATATTATCTCGCGTGAACACGGCATAAAGTTCCTGATTGTCGATCTGCAACCGATATGGTATGTCGATCGTTACTGTACTATTTAGGCGCGGGTTGTGCACCTCGATAGTCGGAGGTACCTGACCCCCTAGATGTCGCCTTTGAAACACCAAATACAAGGCGATGAGGTTCTTGTACTGACGAAAATACCCTGGAGACGCACCAGAGTTGCCAAGTCCAGTCCCACGCCCTTGATCGGCTCTTGTGCTTGAAGATAAAGATGTTGGTGCCTTCCTTTTCACGATTGAAAATCGGGCGCGGCCCTGTGAATGTCCTTGTCGACGTAGGAGGGCAGGTGATGCAGAACGTCAAGTCCACGAACGAGTACAAGGACAAATTCGTGCGCGGCGACTTGAGCGGGACCAGATACGCCAGATGCTTCCGGCCACTAAACATTTCCCTGCCAGGAAGTTTCTGCATTCCCGCAAATCAGCTCTACCGGCGGTAGGTGAATGAAGGAAGTTTATGCTTACATCGTCTTCATAGAGCTCGATGAGATCTCTCCTCCATACAACCATGAATTCGGCCCAGTCTTCATATTGCAAATCTCTGGTGGTCCGGTGAATTGAATCGTCAAACTTTGCGTTGATAGCTCCTTGTTTGGTGTATGCCACCCGCACCAGCATTCTGTCTCTAAGCTAGTCAGACACAAACTACCGAGATCCAGCTGGAGAGGGGCAATCACCTCGCATTACAATATCTCCCCATTGTAAGCCAGGCGAGGGCATTACTGGGGAAAGCATTGCCGCCTGACTACTTGTAGGATCCAGGGCACTTTCCGTTCGGGACAGAACCTCCAGTGGTGGAACCGGAGGGGGGGCCGGACTTTCGGAACCAATCTCTGCAGAAGGGGGTACAGCGTAATGCACCTGCCGTTGTTTCCCCTTGTCCTTAGAGTTGGTTTCAGGGCTGTCCGAATGGGCCGACCTCCCTGGAACGGATAAGAGGCCTGTCTTGGAGTCGACGTTGGACTGTCCACTGTGCGTCATGAGCGACGGTGTCCCAAGATTCGGTACACTCTTTGAGGCTGAGGCATTGGCTGCTAGAGCTTGTACAGACACCACGGACGAGTTGGGACCCTGCTCCGGCCGTGTAGGTGGGTTTAGCAGGTTGACACCCAAAAGACAGCCGATCTCGAAGCTTCCACCAATCCAGCGGCTAGAGGCGGATTTGTCCTTCTTCTTGTGTCGGTTTTTCCAGGCTTGGCCCCATTCGCTTTCCCTCCATCTCTGAATCAGCTCTTCTGCGAGATTCTGCTCGTCATAGTCGTCGTCCCAGTTCTCGGTTTCATATGACAAGACATGGCTCTCCGCGTCTTCCCCGTCGTCACAGGTCTTCTTCCGTTTAATTCTGCTCCCAGTCTTGCTCTCCCCGTCTCCGTCTTCTCCACGACGCCTGTCCGATCGGTAATGTTCCACGAAACGATTCGCGTGATTCTTCACCACTTTCATGACATCTTCGACCTTGTCAGGTGCCTCGTCCTCCAACTGGGTTAGGGTAATCACACCCGTATTCTCCTTCTTCTTCTTGACCTCGTTCTCGATGTGTGATATCACCTTCTCCGGCATTGGACCTATGAATACCCGTCTAGTAGGGTGGGCCTCATGCTGGCCATTCTCCTCGCGAGTAACGGCACTGTTGGCGCTTGGCCAGCCACTAGGGCCAGCACTATTGACAGAGAGGTGGAGTTGAGAGGTGGAAGCCATGACCAGAGAGGGTCGACACGCAGACTTAGAGTGTCATTGGCGTGAGGAAGAGTTGCTAGCGTCACTGGCTGATGACAGAATGGCGCGTCTCCAAAAATAGACCGCATCATTTCCCAATTGGGTGACCTCCGACTCGCAAGCGCCGGGCTCCCCATAGTCGGACACGGCTGCAGAATAGGATTTCACGCTCTATTGGGAAGCAATGACAATGACGTTGTAAGACATTGTAAGATAAACCAATGGTATCCGGACATCTATGCACTATCGTATACATGTGAAATAGTCTAATGAGTGTATGCTAAATGAATAAATAAGTATTATAAACACTGGTGGCATTGTCATGGGTAAAGCCGGGCTCAGGTTTCCTAGGATCGCAGGTTGTTGAAGGTCACGATTTCGCGAATCCATCCGTCCAGGAAAAATCAAATGAAAGAAGGGGTAAATTATTTCTTTCCCAAGAGTTTGTGCGATTCTTGCACATATGCTTCCGCTTCATCTCGTTCAAAGCTGTGACGTGATCCCGGTTAGCACGTCTTCCCTTTACTGTCGAGAATGACACTTACGCAATCTGCTTGCCCTTGGTATGCATGTCGGGTTCACGAAGAGCAAAAGGATTCACATCATTTGAAGGGTTCAGGTTCGCGAGACTGTGATTAACGAATCGGTGGGTGGTCTCGTCGGATCGAACAGCGTAAATGACGTCGATCATCTTCGCGTCCTGAGGGAGACGCCAATAATCGATGGATATCTCCGGAGCTGGCATATTAGTCCTATAATCACACCGATGAGTTGTTTTTTCATATGTGCGGAGTTTCCATAGTCGGCGTACCATTCGGGAATAAGGCCGTCCTCGAGGTCCTTGATACATTTCGTGCTGCACAGGGTCAGAATCAGCTGATAGTAGAAGGAAAACGAAGTGCTCACTAGGTATAGACTGCCTCTTCTTCGAGGTAACCAACGAATCGGTGGCACGTCTTGGGGGAGACTATGTATGAGAGGACTAGAAGGGAATTAGGGTCTCTTCAAGCCAGGTTAATGATTGAAAACATACAGAAGAGGTTGTAGAAGACGCCCTGAGCCCCGAGAATAAGGGCTCGGAAGGGTAATGATGGTTTACGAAGCGTCATGAATGTCCTTCAGATGAACAACCGTTGAGATAAGGCCACTTTGAGAAGAACCAGCCTAGCACTTACATGAGGTGCATTCGCTCATTTTCAGCCTCCTCCAAGCACGTATGAATCCATCCACTATCGCGACGCTGGAAAAAAATTGGTGAGCTTATCGTACGATGGTAGCAACGAGGGCGACGCCTACCATGAGCCGCAAGCTCTGAAGGTGGCGCAGAGTGGCCGCAACCATCCCAGGCACGCCCGCAATGCTCTCAAGGAAAAGGATCCTCTAGAAGGGGTAACCAAAGTAATTAATACGAGTAACGGCATCATGATGCCAAAACTTACGAGGAGCCATGCCTTATCGTCGAGGATGTATCCTTCGTCCCTCAATTTCTGAATAGGCCATTGCTTGTAATCGGGAGGAAGAGGTTTGTGCTTGTACCCCGAGACGAGATCGAACCCGGCGCGAGCTAGTTTTACGAGACCAGCCGCAACCTTGTCTGCCAAGTTCTTCGGCGCCTGGTGAAGGACCTGTTCATCGATTGGCACTTAGTATATGTAAAGATGTGGTGATTATACAAAATAGTGCTCACCTCGACTGACTTTAACTCTTCGGAAGAATAGACTGGATGGAAAAGCACCCAGTCTCCGCGGACCATGGTCGGAACCGTGCTAGCAGCAGTCGGCGTAGTTAGAGCATCGTGCTTCTCAGTCTGAGTTTCTGAGGCATTGTTGGCTGAAACTATTCACATCCAAGACTTTAGCTTCAACGCGTGCAAAGGGTCTAGAACACAGAATCACGCACCTTGGTTTGGAGAAGCAGCAGGTTTACCCGCTTCCTTTGCAGCAGTAGATAATGCTGCGCGTCGGGCAATAGTAGATGAAACATTCCGAATTGCGAGGGGTTGGAAGACTGTGGTCGATGCGCGACCCAGTAATAGGGCGATAGACGGACGATGCATCGATTGCATCGTCGAGGAGCGTAGAATAGTAGTCCTCAGCATGTTTACTGGAAGAGATTTGATTGTCTGCGGCCTCCATTCCTACCGTAACCGCCTTTATATACCTCATTAACCTTGTTCCGCCTTGTTGACCCTGGGTCCGTTTCACCCCGATACCGAGTCAAGGTTTTCCGACATACGCCGTGCGCACAGCACGGAACATCATATCGGCTGTACCCCTTAGCAATAGCTTGCTAAGATGAGCTCTGTATCACGGGATGGTGCAGGCGGAGGACAGATGAAGGAGAGTTGGCCCCGCCCGCTCGAGTTCATGCCTGTAAAGTCGTGGAAGTGTCGGCTTGGCAAAAATAGGCGAGTCCAAAACAGGCAATATCCGACCCCGCGAAAGGCTCTGCTTCCGGCGGCAGCAATGCCGCAGCACTTCGATCGTGATCATTTGTTGCCTTTTATGGACCGGGCGGGGGAAAGCATATCTGATCGCAAGTTGTCAGCGGCGCTGGTGAACGTGAAATTCTCCTCCCTTGAAAATCATCCTCAACAGCTTTGGAACGTTTGAGCAATTTCCGATATCCGATGGTAATGCGACTCTTGGCCTCACTTCCAGAACGTCCATGGTGTAATCGTTCAAACACATGTTCTTCCGTCATTGATACGACATAGTGGCAGGAGTGATTGGACCGCGAGTATTAGCCATAGCTGGCTTGTAACGGGAGAACCAAATGTTATCTATTCTGTGGGCTCTTTACACGGGATTGCACCTCAGTATCGACGAATGGCCGTCTAATTTCACCTTATCTTCGAAAGCTGTCTTTGGGTCACGATGGATAGCGCACTTTGAATTCGAGACCAAGGTTCACTGGTTCATTGGGTGAAGCAAGCTGTTATCACCCAAATGCGCTAAGGCAGTGCGTCAAGTTCGAAGATATGTCTCTATCGTCACAATACAAGTAAATAAATGAAATCATACGACCTCATGATAGCTCTGCTGTTCTAGAATAGATGAGCTGTTGTTAGTTAGTCAGTGTAGCCTCCCGCGACTGTGACATCGTCATGCACCTTGTCCGACAACGGCCGACGCATAAACGACCCCAGATTTCTACTCCACGACGCTCTTCCTATCCGAAGCGCCACATATTCAACAGTCGGTTGCGCCACGTCCTGGGCCGCCTGGCGTAGACAGATGTAGGTCGTCAGAATAGACGATGAAGGCTGCGCGTGAGCATGTCAAATTAATGCAGCCATTCAATTGTCGCAATGATAGAGCCAGATTCCTGGTTTACATCAGGTTACACACTCCTGGGCCAACGGTCAGGCATTGCGGGAGAAGGTGCAATAGAAATGTCATTTCTACCGATCTCTGATTCGTATGCACCATTTTGCTGGAACCCATGGGTCCAACATGCCTTCTTTGGACGTGCCCAGAGATGACCCAGAAAGTCGATTACCTTTAGTTGCGAAGGGTGATCCATCGCTAATGAGTAGGTTCACTCGCTAATATGAAGCTTCAAAATAGCCACGATAATTTCTTACTGAGTCACGGTTGCTCCCAAGAAGTTAAAACAGGAGCGAAAGTCCAATATAGCGGGTAGGGGAGAGTGAGCCCACTACGTATTTAGTGGGAGTAATTCCGCCGACGATAGATCTCAATCGATGAAGTATATCCGGCAAGTGCACCCCGGAAACTCTCCTGGCCTGAACGTCGTGTGAGTGCAATCTAACCTCATGTTGGACTTCACTCTGAGCTTTCCTTATTGCAGAAGCGTAAGCTATGGATGCTCTGGCGACAAGAAGCCAGCTGTAATTCCATCGACAGGCATAATACAGGGACTTCTTCACGTGTTGGTTAACTTCGGGGAGTCCTGAGGAAGACAAACGTGAGAGGGAGAACCGGAGAAGATATCTATCGTCGGGGAGAAGGCTTAGTTAGCAGGAGGGGAGCCCATAGCTCATCGATTGCCAAGAAGTCGCCTCTACGGACGCCCCGGGAATACTACTAAAACATATTGGTTACTCACATCAGCTGTTTTCTGTCCGACCCAGCGAACTGGCGGATATTGGGAACATTCGAGATGCAACCCCAAAACACCCCAAAAGGCCTTACGTGTCCGGTCTAAAAGGTGGTCTAAAGCCGCGAAATTCGTCGTGCACGAGTGCAGGGGGTGCATCCGCAATGCTGTTTTTGCCAGAGATCTGAAAAAAGTCGTCGCCGCAACGAGTTCTGGACCACGAGGCCGATGGATGTAGGGCGATTGGGGAAGGGCGTATGCTGAGAACGCTGATCGCCATGATAGAGTGTTACCAGACACCCAGCACGCACTTGATAATTGAGGTATGTTCGAAAGCTTGTCTGGATGGTGGACTGAGGGGACTGGGGCTGGTTTGACCATTGAAGGGCAGAAGAGGATCTCACGGGGTGTGTCCAAATAGGGACATTGCGGGCTAAAACAGTGGATACAGGCCAGCGCTTGTCCGGGACCTGCAACCGGGGCCGCTGACCAACGTGACCTTTGGACTGTGTATCTGGACTCTCTTTGGTGGATGATGGAACCAGGAACTGTTGCCCTCGCCGGATGGAAATACCACGGCGCCGTTAAATTGGTAAAACGAGAAGACGCTGGACAGGGCGACATCTGAAGCGATGTCGGCAAATTGTTCGATAGCCTGGGGTCATGGGTGCACTGATAGAAGTATAGATAGATGGTTGGAGGTGGGCTGCTCGGGAGGGCGAAACCCGTGTTGTTACCGACTGACTGGCCCTGAAACGAGAGTACAACCCGCGCCGTTTGTCGACATATGAACAGAGATGTTGGCGGAAGCAAAACAAGAGAGATTGAATCTGGAGACCCCTGGAAATTAGGTGGCACCCAATGGACGTAGTTGGAGTAGAAGGTGCCAGACGAGAGCCGCGTGTGGCAGGCGTATGATAGATTTACGATTCGATTTGGATTCGATTCGTATTGCTCCCGGGAGAGCATCGAAAATCGAGGTGCCCAGGAGCCTGAGCCTTTGAGCGCAAACTTGGGACCAACAACCGCAAATGGAAAGCGGCGTGTTGAGGCTTGACGAGTGCTCTCCACTAATAATATACAAGGTGCGTCTTATAAAACCCCGGCTCCCCTCCGACCCCCCCTCCTGCTCCCAATCCCCGCTGCCTGTTCCCCATGGAGGTCGTCGCTAACAACTCATATCCCTGCTACAGGCCAGAATACCGTCCGGACAGATGTCCCAGCCAGACCTCGTCCGCCGCCGCTGCGGCCCTCTCTGCCTGCGACGAGAACTGGATCTATCCAAACTACACCATATCGCCCCAGGCAGCCTCTGCATATGGCAGAGTCCAGCTGCCTTCGATGTATACCAGCCACCGTCCGCCAGACCAGAGCTACCCGTCTCCGTCTCCCTCCGTGCCCTCCCCAGGCCCCAGGCTGCCCTCCCAGCTGGACTACTCCTCCAACTCCTCCGGCGCCTCCACCCCTCCGGAGGGTCTGAGTGGAGACTTTTCTCCCCGCGCAGCCCTCCTCGGCCCTGTCCGCAACTCCCGCACCCGTGGGCTCTCCATCAGCTACAAGCACGGGCGCAGGCACTCGATATCGGATTCACAGCTTGACGAGGTCAGAGAGCCCGTCCTCACCCTGCCGTTTCTGCTATTTACAGTCATGTTTCTTTGTGTTATTTCCATCTAGGTCGATCAGGACGATATTTCGCGTCCAGGAACTCCGCTCGATGCGCGCGGCGACCTAATGCCTCCGCTGTCTCTCACCATTCCCCCCAACATGGACGGTGTGCAGATGCAATCGCCCTACCAGCCTGCTACTCCCGGCTCGATATGCTCTCCATACATGGCGTACAACGATTATCGCGGTCCGACACATCTAGACGGCAGGCCCCCGTCTCCCGCGCTCAGCAACAGGGCGTCGGGCTCCCCCAGCTCCATGGGCCAATATCCCTTCCCCGGAGACTCTTTGCCCCCCACTGCCGGGAAACGGGGCGTCAAGAAACACACCAAGAAGAAGCTCGACTCCCAAGCGAAGAAACGCATCTGCCAGTATCACCTCCAGCACCAGAATGCTCGCCAGGAGGACATTGCTGAGCAGTATGGAATCGAACGATCCACCGTCAGCAAGATTCTCAAACACAAGAATTATTGGTTGAACGTGGACGATAGCGCGGAGACACATTCGAAGAATAGGTATATCCACTTTTCCTTTGTCAAAGGAAAAANCGTGGCGCTAATTCCTTTGTTCAAACTTCAGACCGTCAAAGTTCCCGGAACTCGAAGAAGTTATGCGCAGATGGCTGCAAGAGTGCATCGACAACGATACCTCCATTAGCGATTCCCTCGTCCGCTCTCGGGCTCTCGAAATCGCAAAGACCCTCCGCATCTCTGAGGACAAGTTCAAAGCGAGCTCCGGTTGGATCGAAAACTTCAAGCATCGACACGGAATCAGATCGGGGAAATGGACCCAGGGCGTCAAGAATGCTCCAGTTAGCCAGAACCCCAATCCTGGCCTCAATGGATTCCAATCAGCCACGACTCTCCCTCTCCTAGTTCCGCCTTCTTCGAACCCCTACCCCACTCCATCTTCATCCGGGAGCTCCTCCAGCGAATCCTTGATCCAAGCCGATTCCCCCGATTCAGAATGTTCGAGAACTGGGGAGCACGGCGACAGTGGGCGACCGTCGCTCCAACGCCTCAATGATCAGGGAGCCGAATGGTCATCGGAACGTGTTCCTCCTCTACAGTTAACCAACACCGATGATACTCAATCCTCGATGATTGAAGATGGAGAGCAACATCCTCCTTACCTCGTCTACCCGCCGTTGCCCAACGATCCCGATGTACCAACCGTCGCACTGGCGGAGGAAGCCATCAACACTCTCATGTTTTTCCTCGACGCCCTAGAGCAGCCGATTATCAAAGATCACGAGCGGGACACGCTAACGACCGTTAAGCATGCTCTGTTCCAGTACGCGAGCGGTGTGCCCTTCACCAGAGACTAGGTTCGCCTTCTTCGCCTCGCACCACCCGATACTCAGTGCTCGGTCTTTCCTCGACTGCATATTGGGTTCGGTGCGATCCAAAAGTGGTCTCCTGCGATCGCACCGTCCCTGGCCTCCCTCTACCTCCGCGTGCTACCCCCTACCTCTCTTCCTTTTTCTCTCCGTTGTGACCGCAGTGAACCACAATTATTTAATGGTCTTATCTACTCTCCGGTCTTTTGTATATTGTTAGTGTTCTTCTAGGGGCGTTCTATTTCTACATCTGCATCATACAGACAACAGCATCTACATATTTTAATGGCAACTCCATCTACGCATCATTGCAAGTTGGCTTGTCAGTGTATCATCGACAACATTATGGGCTCTCGAAATGCGTCTTGCACATAACCGACGGACGGTAGCACACCTGTATATCATCTATGCACTATGAACTGGACTGGCTGTATCCTTTACGCATGATAAAACGCGTTTGAATCTCGAAAAAATTTCCTCTCGCTACTGCGGTGCGGCGTCCATGCACACATGACCAGCTGGTACACTTCTTTGCTCCGAGTCCCACCTTCATTTCTCGCTACTCATTCACGTCCCAAAATCTTATCTTTTTGCGCATTCACATTAGGTCCCAAACTTTAATTTTTGGGTTATCGTTATTGTGTATCCATATCGACTCTTCCAATTTTTACCTACCGAGGGTCACGACATTGGTAGAGAGGTACTTATTCCTGGCCGGGCATCCGTCGGTGAGAGTTAGACTTAAAGATACTCTCGAATCACTTACTGCACCCAAACTACGCCAAAAAAACCTCTAACTATATTTGACGGGCTGGAGACGGTTGTAGCGCCGGCGCGTTCTATCTGGATCTTCGACTGACTGTACATACTCAGATTCAGGGAAGTCTGTAACCTGACCCACTCGATTGACCTTGGTCCGACGTAGTCCGACAAGGACAGTGTCAAGCCTACCCGCTGCCAAGTTCTCCTCGCTATTGGGGACTCGGCACAATTTTTTTTCCTTTTCTTTTTCTACATATGTGGGTCATATGGCCAACCCCAATGGTACCAGCTTGAAACGGCGTTAAACGAAGACCCTGTTTTGTCGTGGTTCTCTGATCGCACCATAATATCAACACTTTGAAGTCGTGTTTGTTGTCAACCCCACGAGAAAAATCAGAAAAAGCGGGAGGGGCACGTATAGAGGAGAACAGTAATCTCATTCCCTTGGTCACAAATATAAATAATTGTACAGAAATCAGAAAATTCGAAGGCCTGCCTAGACTGTGTGCTACATCTCGTATCTAGCTTTTGCCACCCTGAAAGTTCCCAGTGAAAAAAAGCCTTTTGAGCGCCCAGTGTGGCGTCATGGGGGTGCCGCCCGGGTCTCTTGAAGTCACCGGGCCCAACAAAAGCCCCTGCCCCCGTAGATCTAGAAGCGCTACGGCAACGAGTTATCATCAAGGTCCGAAAGGCACTCCGTGCAATCGGGGGGGGGGGGCTTTTTTTGGCGTTTCAGCGTTTCAAACTCGTATTTGGGCCTTTTCGCAGCAAGGTAATTGATTTCTGGCCAGCCGGCCCTCTTGGATCGCACCGTTGGACATGGAACTTGATTAAGCTGACTGAACCCCCTTGCTGCTGCTGCTGCTGCTGCAACAGAGATAACAGATTGCGCATGCACGCATGCATGACAGACAGACCGGTGACATACGGTTTACCCTCCACAAAACCCAGAGTAATAGCATGTACCCTTTGGTCCTTCGGCTGTGCTCTGCACGGATGAGGGCGTGACCTTCCCGAGGTGTCCCATGGATTCGATTATACTTCGGTATCATGACATACAGATTATGTCAATGGCACAGTAGAGTTTGACTAGGCTTTAGTGTCCGATGCGCAAGGTAGTATTGCATTATCGACGTCTTGATTTCGTCATCGCTTCCGGAGTATCACATTTTCGATAGCATACCACGTTATCGACACACCGACCAACGAAGCTACAGCAGGAAGGAAAGCAAAGCGACCGAGTAAGAAGTGTCCATCGAGAGAGAGGAAGAGGTTGAGGGAGGGTGACAAAGAATCTGATGACGATAAGCGACCGAAAAGCAAGCAGCTCGTCACAACACAACAACATAGCACGGAAAACTGCGCAACATACGAAAAGCAAGGTATCTTCTGCCTTATCGAGAAGGCGAACGGATATGGTACAAGTTCAGTCGAAGGAACGAGAAGAAGACGGCGGCAGAAGGAAATTAAAGCATGAATGATAACACGCGACAAATGGTTTCATAGATCGGCTGGCTGCGGGCACTGGCTATAAAAATACACTCGACATCGGGAAGGTAGGGGGCTTGGTATTCAATTGAAAGCGAGCCACGAACGTGGGGGCGTAGTGTCTTCCTTGCTCATCGTCCGTAGACCGAATAGGGTTCATTGTGTGAATAACCCTGCATATCACATTAGATATGGGAATAGGGGGTTCAAGAATGGGTAGCATAGAACTCACGTTTCCGTTAGGTTGGGAAGGGGCGTCTTGTTGCATCATAGATCCATGACCGTGGCCTGTCGATGGTGCTTCACCTTGGTGTGGCTGATCCATCTGGGGTACTGACTGCGGCCCCACCATTCTCGGTGTGACAGATTCCATGTGGTTGAGCTCGCTTTCACCGTTCCTAACTGCTTCATACAATTTCCGCATCTCCCGTGCCTGCTCCCCTGCTTCTTCATACGAGTAGCTGTACTGTTCAAGTCCCGCGATGCAATTTGTCACCTCTGGCCGCCCAAGTCGTGCGAGGAAAGTTCCGGCCTGTATGCAACTGACATGCATCACTGCGGGATCGAGGCGAAGATATCCATTCGAAGTCAAAACACCAGCCTGGAAAACATGCATCAGGGTTCTTTCTCCTGGAAAACGTGCAAGGACGAGAAAAAAAACTTACCAGCCCTGCTATCCGCAGTGCACCATGAAGTGCTTCTTCTACCACCTTTCGCTTAACCGCATCGATCTGCGAGATATTAGGAGGTGGACTTGGCGATCCGTTCAGTTCCCTGATCCCGAAATCGTCCAGCGCGTTAAACAGAATAATCCACATGACATGATAAGTAGCATCGCTTGCACACGAGGAAACCGCCTGGATTCGGAGTTCAGTGGGCGCGTTATCGGGAGCATTTGGACATTCTTACAGATACGAAATCCCATGTTCCAGAATAGTTGGCGGGTACGCCAACGCTGCTGAGATACTCATCTCGCCATTCAGACAGTGCGTTACTGGACGTAAGGAGGATTTCAAAGGGCACCCCATCAGAATCGACTGCCGGTTTCCATAGCTGGCGGGACATCTGACGCGCTGTTCGCGCGAGTGAATGTGCCGCTCGGTAGTAACCCTGACATTTGTTTCAGTGTAGTCTTTGGGGCAAAACAAATGCCTAAAACGTACCAAGAACTACAAATAATCATCAATTTGTGAGAATGCGATCGAGAAGCAAACAACGTACCTCTAACTGTTCTCGTGGAGATGGCCCTGGGTTTTGGCCATCACTACCTTCCTCGCTTACGGGACCTGCTGTGTAGAAGTCTATGTCGTAGTCTTCATCATCTAGGATCGGTTTCCGGCGGTAGTACGCTGAGGCATAAGCATCGCACAGGCACGTCATCCACCAGGCAAAAATGATAGTTCCACGATTTTCCGGATCCTGTATGTCGGCCAATTTTGACTTATGATTGATCTAAGCATTGAGGAGATTATAGTCAGTAAAGTTGGCAGCGGGAGGCGGATGAACCGTAACTTCGGAGGAAGCGAGCATGACTGCATGACTTACCCCGAGCTGAAGGAGATGCCGGGTTGCAGACGTCAGCCAGAACCCCTGATAGCCTTGAAAAGAATACATTAACCAGCATTAATGAGACCCATGAGAAAATTTTGATAAATGCGAGCTTACCGTTCTGGTCATCCGGATTTTCTGCGAGAATGGGATGAGTACTGGGGATTCACAGCCAAAAAATCACGCCATAGCACTTACGGCTCTGTAAAGGTTCAATAAGCAGCGAGATAACGACGTGTTCAGTGGAAGGAACACGGTGGACTCTCAACGCCTCTGCAAGATCCCGTGCTCGGTCGATGAGGGTTTTGGCGAGGAAACTCTGACCCCCTGGCCGCTTCCTGTCAGCGACGAGTAAATCATGTTCGGAAAACTTGGTGCCCCATGCCAACACCGTTGCTACGAGCGCGGGATGGAGCGGACGTTCGTCCGAAGGGACGCTTGACGGTTGAAGGCCCAAACGATTACGGAATTCCTCGGGATTAAGGAGGGGAAGGCGAGTGTGCACAATCTGGAAGAAGACTTCCACGAGATCTAGTGCAAACCTGGAGTTTTCAGTCAGCGAACGGCATCAAAGCTGGTCAATGGAGGTTAGATGGGTGAGAGGAGGACAAGACCATGTAACCCAGATAGTCATCAACTACCGTCCAGGAAGGAATGGTTTGTGTGGCGTAGCAACATGTGCCAATCAAGATAAGATGTTTCATTTAAGAACTTACTCAGCTCTAAAAGTTTCATGTTCCAATTTTGCGGCCAATTCTCCCCAAGCATCGTAAGGGGACTTGAGTCGGTTTAGAGAGAACGGCGTGCCGTCCATTGTTCTGGAGACAGTCGGTAAGCATCATTACAAGACGGAGATCGGGAGTATACCTTTCAGGGGGAGCGAAGAGATACAATAGAACCTCCCGCGTTGGTGTTGACGGAGTGATGTGCGGTTGGAAACCGAACCTGACATTGAGAGGCACTTGGGGGATAGTGGGGGTAAGCGGGAATGGTAGCGACTGTTCCGGGGACGAGCTACCAGACGTAGTTATTGTTCACAGAAGGGCCTTCTGATGGAGGAAGAATGAACACGCACTATTTGGACGCAAGGGCGCTGGAAAAAATCAATTGAGTGAGTCCAGAACACAGATGAATCGGGAAATGTCAATAAAGAGATGAATCCACGTTGGGGACGGGATATTGGGATCGAAGGGGGTTAGACAAACCTGTGGCCAGTGCTAATATTTCTTGGTCTTCGCGAGAGGGTCGCACTTCGCTTCTTCTCACTCGTGGCTTGTTGAATATGGTGCCTGCAAGAATGTCACTGCCCTGTTCCCAGAAAGAGAGCACAGATTACGGACGTGCAGGGATAATTTTTGGACAGACAGTGCTAGCGGGTTGCATGCAGAGTTAGAAAGTGATCGAGGAGGAGGGATCAAGCCTTACTTGACACTGCACACGGAAAAAAGGGGAACATGAGTGGACACATGGAATGGAAAGAAAGGGGGGAAGATACGGCACCTTGTCCTGACCCTGGAGCCTGTTGCACTTAACTTTCCTGGACCTGATGCACTGTCAGATTGAACGAGGCATCGAAAGGAGGTGGTCGGAAGCACCGCACCTGCAAGCATCACAGGCGGTATTTTGCTTCCGCGGGGGCGGGAGCGACTTTGCGAGCTCGTGGATTTG